>JABUIW010000019.1:3100160-3122522 GCA_013363375.1 Menidia beryllina | reverse complement strand
CACACACACGCACACACACACACACACACACACACACACACACACACACACACACACACACTAGAGGTTAATACAGGCACTTGGGTTGACGATAAATTGTCAGCAGCTCTTAATTCAGTCGGGAGGCTGAACCGGCAGAGTCCTGTGGCGGGATCATGAATGGTACCAGGCAGGCGGGAAGAAAGCTCAGGTATGAAAATAATACCTTCTGACTGCATAAAAATAAGCCTTTGTATAAACCACTAATCTCTCAAAGATAGCATTATTGTATCACTTTGCTATCTCTTGTAGTTTTTTCTTGTCCTTATCTTTATAGTAATGACAGCATTAACTGAAAGAAATAATGATGATATAAACGTTTATGAAAGAATGTTCATCTAACTGTTACCTTACAGTTATGAAAACGTATTTTCAACAACACAAGGTTAAAACAAACTAAAATAACATACATCAGCGAACAGCTACAACTGGTAAGAGCATTTCCACCTCCCATTTGACTGAGATACTATAAGAGTTTTGAGAGATGAGGCAAGTTGTCTTATTCCAAGTAGAAGATTACTGTACTGGATTACTGTACAGCTGTAGTAAACTGGAGAACAGATAAATATATAGAATATAATGTCGGTTTGTTTAAAGACTCACAGCAGGCCTTAGTCAGGATGGGGAATCTAAGCTCCTTATTTAACTTGTTGGGTTATGGTGTTTGAGTTACAATATGGACCAATTTTGTCAGTGTGTCATTGCACATTTAAAGATGTCTTTCACTTCTTTTCATTTCATGAAGCCTCGGGTAGCATGCAGGCCACTTCCGAAAACAAGCCAGGAACAAATAACTATAATAAGCAGAGCAATAAATAAAGAATGGATGGAGTCTTGGGTTCCTTGCAGCTAATACAATAAATCTCACAAAAGTCAATTTGAAAAAATGTTTCTTTCCTGCAGACTGGCTCAATAAACTCTTTAATCTTCTTACTGCTTTCATTGTGAAAAATGGAATGGAATGGAATATTCGTTCTGAGTATTGGACCATTTTATCCATTTATTGGAGAGCATTTGATAAGAGGGGATGTGGATTGATATACACGGCTCTGAGTTTGGCTTACCCTGCGTGTTGTATCCTGAGGATTGCCCTTTACAATTTGACTTGTACAAACTTATTTCCAGAGGCGCAAATATCATAAAGTGAAAAATGAGTCATTTATTTATTCTGATTTAAACAGTTTCTGCCAGTGAGTGGTTAAAGTAACACACCAATTCCTCATTCATTCTGAGGCACCAGCATGGACTTAATGAGTCCATTAGTTTTTTTTTGCTAAAGGTTTTGTTGGGTTCAATCGCCGTAGACTCCGGGCAAAATTGAACCCCGACCACATTAACATGATCACAGAGCCTCCATACATTAACCGCCTTGAGCTAAAAAAACAGCCCTAAATGACTTTCTGCCCTCCAAAGGTAACATAAATAAATGGGCAATCTTAGTTTACAGGAGTAAGTATGTACTTATGGTTTTCCGCCTTTAGAATTCTTTAAGGTGCCGTACACTTGAAACCTGACTTTTTGAATGCCATGAATAGTTTCTTATAGTTTCTTTCCAAGTTCTAACCTGCATGTGAACTCTCCTGGCAGCCTTTCACCTTTCGGCCCTGCTCAAACTTTCCCTCTCACCACCCCGTGTCCCCATCCATCCGAGCCCCCACCCTTGAGGTGAAACCTTACTCGTCGATAATTTTAGCAGCAGTGTGACCCAATGTTCAGTGACACACTTCTCCCATTCTCTCTCCCAACGCTGTTTGTCCCTTTTTTCGGCCCATTTCCCCCAGGAGGTTTGCTGTACGGACAGATGGAGCGCTTTAACCTTTACACAAAACAATGACAAGTTATTGACTCGGCTTGACGGCATCGTGCCTCTTCTCAAAGCATCTGATGTCCTGGCTAATGGCTTTATTATTACATTGTAACTACGTCTACAACTGAAAAACACCCAGTGACAGCAATATGGTATGAACTTTAATGGCTTAATCGTCTACATCCCCATCATTCCAGAGCGTGAGACATTTGGCAGTTGATCGTGATCCACTTTAGCAGCCTGTAACATTTGAGACTTATGATATCCATTTCACCGTCTCCTCACACAACCTGGTTTTTACCCACATCACTCATAAAAGTCGTAGCACACAACCAGCCCTGTTGGAGCAGGTGCGTGTGTGTGTGTGTGCGTGTGCGTGTGTACTCCAGAAACCCACCAAGCTCCCCGTTCTCACTGTCCATCTGTACAGTGTGTGTCCGAGTCACACGAGTCCTCAAGGGGGGAGCTTTCCTTTTGTTAAGGTCAAGGGTCGACAGAGTTGTGTCAGTTGGAGGCAAACACCAGTGGACAAGCTCAGCACGCATTGATTTGATGATTTAAGGGTCAGTGGACACTAAACTGAGCTTAAACATTTAAAAAAACATTTCCATTTTTTAAATGTAGATACATAAAGTAGATACATAAAGATGGTGCATGTATTGAGTCTATCATTTCAGGATCAACTCCTCATTTAACAGATGTTCTCTGTGGAAAAAAAGATGCCACTACATAAAAAAGGGAGTGCTGAGTTTTCACACACTACCAGCAGCAGGTTTATTGTGACTCATTACAGCTGCATTCAGGCAGGAGGAAACATTACTACCAGGTGAATCACACACGGCGCCGCTTTAGCTGAGCCAGTAAATTCAATCTTGACAGTGAAAATGATATGAAATAAATCACTAAATATAGGATTTAAATTTATTTTTGTCTCATTCCTTCCAATTACTGTTAGTCAATGGCCCCTTAGCAAAATAAATTCTAAGGCACTGTTTGGGTGAGCTTATCTGAATTCACACTGACGACGGGACAGTCACTCTGCTGATCCTGCGGATTCTCTGTCAGCCAAGTTCAGGAGTCGGTCAGCGTTGTTGTCTGAAAAATCTGTCACAATTTAGGCCTGAAGATTCCTGGCATTTTACTCCAAATATTTTCTGACCATGACCGTGCAAAGAGGAGAGAGAGAAATTGGATAGAAAAGCTTCTCGTTCAGTGTGTTCGGGTACTCAGATGTCAGAGAGATGCACCTGACAATCTGCTGAGCGAGATTCGTGTTTTTGCTCAGGCATTGTGGGGCAACATTTAAAAATGTGCAGTATAAGTGCCACACCAATTGTTAATAACGTTATCTTTATCTCTGGCTTACGCTGACCCACTTATTCTTATTGTATATGTGTTAAGACAGAGTCCATTTTTGCAGCCTCTTATCTCACTTAACCTGGTAATATAGTTTCTGAATGACTAAACTTTTTCTCAAATTAAATTCAGCACACCTTCACAACTCCCTAGGAACAATAAAAACAAATCGCATGTCTGCCATGCACACTGGTGTGAATCCGAAAGCGATTTCCTCCCCCTGATCAATACATGAATTATATTAAGACTATCTATTAACAGCTCTACACATATACTCCTAAAGTCCTCTGAGGCTCCTATTTCCTGTCTCGCGCACACAGACGCCACAGCAGCCTTAACACCTCAGAGATGTGTGACTTTGCAAATATTAAGCTTGTAAAGAGTTAGATTGGGACTTCTTATTATATCTGGCCTGAGGGCCTTCAGGAGGTTGATGACAGGTCAGATATTTGCTTGGTCCCTCTCCTCAAAGAAGAGGACTAGTGGGAAGAGGAACTGTTGGCACACTGATTTTATTGCATATCACTTTGTTAATAACAATTGTGCTCCCCCCACCCCCGAGCTATTCCTGCCCTGATTGCTCATTATCACGTCTAATAACACACAATCAGCTCTGCAGAAAACACGAGTGCGAGTTGTTTTCTGCCTGTCGTACTAACGGGTTTGGAAAAAAACACACAAACTGGAAAGTCAGTTATAAAACGACACAAAACGTGTCACAATCCTTCAGAGAGAATCACTCCTGGTGACGTAGCGGCATGACTTCATTTCAGCATGTATGTCTAACCTGTCTGCTCAGGTTCCCCATATACAGGTATTTTTAACCACCAACATAAAAAAAAGGGATGGCTTTTCCCGGCTGCTGCGTGAGCAGGCATACAGGTTCCATAAAGCAAAGTACAGTAAAAAGGTAAGAGAAGAAGCAAAGAGCTTGATGTTTGCAATCCAAAAAACAAAGTTCCTGTGTACTCGTAAGCATGAGTTTGCATTTATCGCCTTCACCCCGTGTTTGGTGATGTGGGCGGTGTTAAACGGCGCTGATTGTTAATGTGTTCGAGGGCCAAATTCGAGATTGAGATGCGGAAATCTTTCTGAAGCACGAGCGGCAGAGGAAGAGAGCCGAGATGAAGAGTACCCATCTGACAGCTGGGCACGAGGAGCAGTCGGTGTGACGTGACAGAGGATGAAGAGAAAGGATGCAGCAGAGAAAAACAAAGTGACCAGGAAGGGCGAGCAAAAGCTTGACCGAAACGGCGGCGGCAGAGAGTGAGAGTTGGGAGAAGATTAAGGGACAGGTGAAGTGGAGAGATGAAGGAGGTGTAGAGGCAGAGAAGAAAGTCAACAGTGTTTTGAAAGAGAGACGGGTCAGCGAAGCAGATAAAGGGAGAGCGGCAAAGACCTACCAGGGTCTGCTGGTATCTCAGAGCCTTCCTTTGCGACGCATCTGCAGCCATTGACACTCTGTCACTGATCCAAAAATAACCTTGCTGGACACCCCAGCATTTCCAATGGCGTTGGCAAAACCATACGCACACACGTACGCACAACCTCCGTCTTATATATAAACTCTTTACACCAGGTCAAATAAACACGCAAACATCCTCTTAAGTTTCCCGACCTCCTGGAAACTCGAGCTGAAACACACTTGTTGAAATGGGAAAAAAACTCCTAAAGGCAGAGACGAGGTCCTTCCTTCTCCAGATGATCCAGAGGCTTCCAGCCATCTGGCTCCACGGCAGGACCAGCGCACACAGACAGAAATCAGACAGCCAGACAAAGCAGAGCGAAGCCATCTGATGAGGCAGAGAAGGACACAGCACTTTCCTTTATTAGAACTGCAGACACCTAATAACACACACACACACATACACACACACACACACACAGGACTTGTTGCTCTTGCAGCACCCTCCCTGCCAGCCACCCATTAAATGTGTGTGTGTGTGTGCGCTTGTGTGTGTTTGGATGGCCTGTTCTTGTTTGGACAGTGGTGGTGGGGGTGGGAGTTGGAAGGGCACCCCTCTAAGGGCTGCCCCTGCAACGTGAGCGGGAAGGTGCACACGACACCCCTATGACAGATCACACCTTATCGGCCAATGCTGCAAGGCAATCCCCATAATACTCACATGCTGAGGCTCTTCTCTCATCCCTAAACGTACCCTCTCGCAGAAAAACACACACCCCGAAATGCCTTAACAGTAAGGCGATCTCCATATTGCTCAAAGCTACAGCAGCTTCGGACATCCAGAGGGGCAAACGCTGAAAGGGGGTTAGCAGTAAAGGCTGAAAAGCTCGCGGGCCTCTGTGCCACGACAGAGCAAACATCCCTGTCCGACAAGTTAATCTAAAAGTCTCTGCTTCATCAGATGGCTTCTCGTCCACTTTCTTCTCCACTGAGCTCCACGAAAACTGGCGGCCATTAAAACCGCCACAATAACAAACACAGATCCCCCTTAACCCCGCCCTGCTTTGTGGCCTACACACAAGCACATAGCATCCTAATCTCACAGCTACATCTGAGGCCAGTGAGAAATGTGTTCCTCTGGTCGCCCCCGTCTGTGTGTGTTTGTGTGCGTGTGTCAAAGGAGAATGACATTGGACAGCTGGCTGGGCCTCTATCTGATACACTAAGAACATTATCAGGCAGTGTGAGAGATACATACATCCCAGTTGCAGCATGGAGACCTGAGCGCAGCGAAATAGTGGGGAGCCAGTCATACTATACCTGAGGACGGGGAGGGTGGGCCGCACGCCGGCAACAACACGCACAAACAGAGCAACAAGGAGGATCAAATACAGGGTAGCATGCACAGGAGCATTCACGCTGAGGGATGCAGCTTGAATGCACAATCTTGGGAAGATTCACACACACACGTGTGCAAAACACAGATACAGACATACAAAAAAACGAATGAAATTAATGTTTTTTTTTCTAAAAAGCCACAGCTTGTTTATTGTATGGAACATTTGGCAGTCATAGGTGATGACAGAAACCACATATCTTTGCCCCCCCCCCACCCGCTCACACGGGCTCTCATCAGAGCTTGACAACAAAAACTCATTGCTTGTAATCGACTCCTGTTTTCTGCTTCAAATCACATCGCTGTGCGAGTCTTTTGGTCAGTTTACAGTGGATAACAACCAATATTGTTTCAACCAACCTGCTCTGTTTGCCTTAATACGACACTGTTGTAACCGAACACACTCTCCCCAACTAGCTGGGGCTCCCCAATGTTCCCACAACCCTCAGAAATACATTTCTCTATGTTTGGGGGGGGGGGACACTATGAAAGTTCAACCATGTTCATAAGCTCTGTCTGACAGATAACCCTCACATGGCAAAGGCTGCTTTAAGATAATGCATATTGTTTACGGAAGACTTGTCTTTAATCCTTTTTATATATGGAACAGTAGAAAATACAACAGGGATACTCCCCCAGAGACAAACACTATTGAAAAAGGCCAGAGCATCTCTTGTAGCACCACATCCCAGCCCACCACCCTAACGTAGGAGAAATTTACTGTGGGTGTAAATCACATCATTACATTAAAACTTTTTTTTTTTTTTACAATACATCTGCTGGCAAAAGCATAGGAATACCTTACTAAATTTCTTCTAGAGATCCTTATGAAGCTGCCCTGTGAGTGGTGTATTCCCCTCCTCAGATAGCCAATTGAGGGGAAATCAGGAGTTTACACCATGCTGTAACTTATGCCATGGCTTTCTGTGATCATGACAACCTGGATCACTTTGAACTGCAGCAGGGGAAAAATGCTGAGGATTATGAGGACGAAACGCCTCTGTCTCTGCAGTGCTGCCCCCTGCCTGTCCGTACACTGAGAACAAGAAATGGTGGCACCTTATGTACAAATAAAAACAAGGGCTTTACAAATCCTTATAAAAACGTTTTCATACAAAATTAAAGCACAAAAATAGATCTGTATACAAAATACTTTTTAAAAAGAGAGATTTGTGAAACCTCTGAGTAGCTGTGCAGTTTGACTGAAAAGGATTAACATATAAACCCTCTAACTGGCATAGACACGGACACACAGACAGTGGGTTTGTCTCCACACTCATTTCCAAGTACATGTAGATTAAAATAAGCTTGCTGCTTTCCGTTTTTCAGGAATCCTGCGAGTGCGTGTGGGGCAAAACTTTGTGAAGCGTGATGGGGGGGAATGTGTGAGTGAGAGGCAGTTTGAGTGTGTGCGCCTCTGCTGACAGGCTTTAATGGGAGGAATGATCTGTGAGTGGTGATCTAAAGTGCTCTTTTGCATGTCAATACTGGGGCTGGTACTTGGGGAAAAAGAAAAGGTCTTTGCAGAGTGAGCTGGTGAACTCGGACATCTCCTTGCAGCGATGGTGGGCGGTGCCCGGGGCGTAGCCCTCCCTCTCCTTAATACGTCTGTTGACCTGCAGA
Source organism: Menidia beryllina (assembly GCA_013363375.1). Lineage (NCBI taxonomy): Eukaryota > Metazoa > Chordata > Actinopteri > Atheriniformes > Atherinopsidae > Menidia > Menidia beryllina. The sequence continues at coordinate 3,114,896 of JABUIW010000019.1, read as the reverse complement.
TGGAGAAAAGCGGTGGGAAGGTTACTGATTGTTTTTTTAGTTATTCAGGAAGTTGCATAAATAAACGCCGGGTGTAAAAGTGAAGCACGCGTTTTTCACCTGAACCAGGATGTCTGAAAGGTGAGTGTCTCTGGCATGGAGGCGGAGTGCTGTGTTCAGCTCCTGGATGAACCAGGAGCCTCTCTTGGTGTTTCGCATGGCTGCAGTGCCTTAAAAAAAGAAAAGAGAGAAAAAGAAGCCAAAAAGCCTTAGTGATAACATAAAAGAAACAGCAAAGCTTTCCGTTTCTTTCAAAATAAAGTCTGGAACATGTCTGTACTGCTTTCATCTTATGGTTTTCTCTCACTTTTTTCTGTTTTCCTTTAAGAAGCTGGTGTTTTTTTTTGCTGGCCTGGCTGCTGTCTGGCTACTTCCCTGTTCAGGTCAACTCCTAATGGGAACCTTTAAGTGTGTCCAGAAGTGATTGGCTGGAGGACAGGTGAGCGGCACCACCGCCCATTAGCACAAGACAATGGGGAGGCCAGATAGACGAAGGGGAGAATTAAAAGCCATCTGTGATTTTCTGCTAGTGCTGCTGTACTTGCCGTTGTACTGAGCTTCATAGAGAAATGTAGATGGGACCAGATTTGTTAGGTGGTGCTCTGAGATCCAGACTCAGAAACTAATCGATATGTTTGATGTCTGTCTCTTGCAGAGTATGTCACACAGGACTGAGTCTATTAGATCAGGTAACATGGTTATGATCCCATAGGTATGAAGAATTTGAGCAAATCTAATTACACTGAGGAAGACTGAGGGAATGTCACCTCTGTGACTGCAGTCACAGACTTATAGTTAAGACAGACCCGAGCAGGGCTCATGCATTCTAAATTCGTATTGACCTGTTTAGACTCTTGTTAGCTAATGCTGAAGATAAAAAGAAAGAAATGGCCAGGCCAGAACTCCTCATCTCGTCTGCCTTATTGCCAAAGCTTTATATAGAATCAAAACGTTTAACACTGCATTAGATTAAAATGACTTTACATTTCACGAATAAATCGATTAAATCAACCCCTGATTTGCAAAAGTGGAAAAAGAAAGACTTACTAATTCTCTGACCTTTGAGAGATGCAAAGCCACAGATCATGTCCGACCGCTGTGGTAGTTTAATCCTGGGCCTGCCCAAGTCCGCTCTCTGTCCGGAGTCTGCATCCCCCTGTCCTTCCCTCCCAGCATCCCGCTGCTCGCAGCTCGGTGATAAAGTCCTTGCTGGGCCGTCTATCTGCTCCACTCCGCAGTCCATCTCATCTGACAGAAGAAGCCCCCGTTTAGACCCTCACATCAAAAGAGTTGCTTTTAGCAGATCCAGTTAAACCAAACTGCCCTCTGTCCTCATGTCCACCAAACTCTGCAAGAGTTCAGTGGAGAGTCCAGACTCAGTCTTGACTCTCTGTGAACGACCAAAAACAAAATCTGTATTTAAACTTATTCTATGAGTGATGTCATATTGATGTCTTTTCTTTTTGTTGTGAACTTACCAAATTTTAACCATAAAAAACAATACACTTTTTTGTGTGTTTGTGTAAGTTATTTTTAGTTTCTGTAGCAAAGCCGAGCTAATAGCCTCTCAGCGGTATAACTGTGGTGGAGTAAAGGATTGTAGCACGTAATTAGATTTGCTCGAGAGCGGATGGAGGATTTGTCATGAGCATCATCAGGTGTGCATTCAGGCCTTCAGTTAAATCATAGACAATAATTAGCTGGGGCCATAGTAAGTAACACATGTATGCCATGCTCACTTTTCTGCTGTTATGTCCTGTTTTGCTAACGCTTTTATAAAATAATGATGCGCGACACCTTTCTGGAGCTGTCTAGCAGATTGATGGCTGATAAACTGCCATCGACAGCTACCCTCACGCCGGTCTGAGAGGTGGCAGCAAACAACATCTGGCCTCGTGGAGGTGGAGTCTGTCACCTGTCTGCTCTCTGCCTCTTATGCTTTTCCATAATGTGTCAAAAGTTTCAACACAAATATTCAAAACACATGCTTGGACTTGCTAGCAGTACCATCATCAACTCTTACCTCCTCTGCAGGCCTGAACGAAGAACATCTTCGGTTTGTTTTGAAGCAGCGGACAATGCGCATTGTCAAAGGACTGAAACACCCAGTCCAGCTGGAAGTGATAGGGTGGCACATGTTACTACAATACATATCCGAAAAAACAAAACAAAACAAAACAAAAAAAACATGCCCCCTGAATGGCAGGTTAAAAAAAGGAAAACTCACCTGCAGGAGTTGTCCATCTGTGCCATAAACTGCCCCCTCCACCCCATGGGAAAGCAGACACACCACACAGCTGTCCACTGTGCTGTGCTCTGGACGCCTGCAGAAATTCTCGATGCAAGTCCTCATGTCCTGCACAAACGTACATACACAGCAGAGTCTACACACCCGAGCAGGTTTCTCATGCAGTTTTACATTGATCTAAAGTCTTTTTTTTCCCACGTAAGCAGAAGTTAAACCAACAAACACGTTATTCAGGTTTAGAATTAACTTGTTCTTCTTTAAAACATCCTTTCCTGTGTTTATGACATGGGTCTTACCTGAGCGGTGAGGTTTCTGTGGACGCTGACCATGTAGTCTAGCTCTGTGAAAACCTTCCTGAGGACCTCGTCGTCCACCTCCCCGCCCTTCCTTGGGTCAAGGTCGGGAGCAGCATGGGAGTCGAAGCTCACATTACTGATCACCAGGGCAAATCCTCGAGGGGATGAACCCATTCTATAAGACTGGAGCAGGAGATGTGGGATAGAGGGGCTCATTGTGACATGGTGGCGTCCAAAATATGCCGGTAAACTTCTTTCACATTCAGATCCAGCTTTAAAGCACACCAGCTTCTGAGTTTAGTGGCTTCATATAAAGCTAAGCTGTTGAGGAGGGGCAGTTTACCTGCTGGCAGTGAGAGCGATAGAAGTCAAGAGTGCACGGTAGAACGGGAGTGTTGATTGGACTGTCAGCATCAAGGCTGAACTCCATAGACTCTGAAGCAGACAGACAAGCACCCAATAAAACAGCAATCTCTTACTGTCACATGTTAAACTGCTCTGAGCTCAGCGAACATCAACTGCTCCCGGGAGCACTTTGAACGACGTGGCTGAGATTGCGTCACAGTGTGGGTGTGGCGCCTGTAGGTAGCTAACATAACCACAATCCTGTAAAAAAAAAATTGACAATAGGCAGACTAAATAATAAAAAGGCTGCATTGATCATGTGGCTGCTGACTAAAAGAAATGCTTTTGAGTTGTTAAAGTGTTAAATCAACTGCTGTAAAACCGGACAGATGGGTAAACCCTTTTGTCCACACAAAACCTTGGGTCTCCAGGGAAACAAATACAGACAACAACAACAGTCTTGCACACAGAGAAACCGATTCTAACTGCAGTGCAGATGGGCTCTGCAGCATTAACACGTACCATGTGTCCTTGTTCTCTTGGCAGGAAGTTCCTCCTGAGTTGGAAGTGGAAGAGAAGACCCCGCTTTCCTCTGAAATTTAAAATCAGACAAAAATCATTACAGACCATCATTCGAACCAGACCAGGCAGATAAGGAAGGATTCCGATATTTACTGTGGCAGCAACAGTTGTTTGGTGTGCGAGTATGACCTCTGTAATCCTAAAACAATTATTATCACCCGTCAGCTGTTTGACTAACTCAGCAGGCCTTCAGGGTGAGTAATAGGAGATGCATGTGTTTTGTAATTCTCACATCAGTCCGCTCATCACTTCCTCTCGTCTTGATCCTTCGTCTTTCTTTGTTCCTGTCCTCCTCCCTGACTGGGGCCGACTCCCTGAGTGATGACTCGGAAGAGCAGCATCTATCTGAGGCTGGGACTGGGAGCGATGAGGTGCTGCTCACCTCGCATTTTTCCTCTAGCTCTAACAGTGGTGTCTGCAACAGACCGAGTCGGTGAGGCTTAATCGACTCTTCTTTTGAGCTTTGTGCAGATCTAATTTAGCCAACAAATCCCAAGCGCTGTCCCAAACATTTCTCACCTCTTATCTTGGCCTTATAAAAAATAAATGATCGCAGTTATCCTTACTTTTAGGTGCTCCTCTCACCTCTCTCTTTGTTTCTGTTCTCTCCATCTGCCCTGTCTTTGCCTCTGGCTCTTTGTCAGACTGAATACTCTGTGAGCAGAAAAGAGTCTGAATCATGAAAACAACAGGCTGTGAATGCTGCAGCATCGAGTCCTGTGAGGAGGTGAAGGCAGATGTGCAGCAACAGGCCCACTCACATCTGCATGCGTCTCCCTGACATCTCTCTCAGGTGACTGTATGAGGAGGTCGCACAGGTGCTGCTGCTCCGTTTCTCGGAGTGCTGAGCAGAAACTGCTGAAGGCTTTGGGTCCTCGTTTTGGTAAGAGGAGCAACAAACGCCAGCTGCGTTTCTGAGATGTTTGCTCAGCCTGGAGGAGAGGAAAATAAGAGCACTGGACAGATTTTAGTTTTACTTTTGATTTTTCTTTTTTTTACAGTACAAATGTTTCATCATTTCTCTGAAAAAAAAAATTCTGATCACACCAGAAAGTAGCAGAGAAAAGTTGGTTCTGATACAGGAAGGATACACCCGTTCATCAAGGGAATGTTTACATCAACAAGCACACAAATATCAGTTCTAATAATTAATACACAAGCACAATTCTTAATATTTCATCATGTCTTCCCTTACCTCATTGTGTTGCAGCCTTGTGGCGTATATAATAGTTTAGATGACCAACACCATCTTTGATGGTTTCTAAAAACTAAGTTCCTAAATCAAACTCTGCTACTGTCATGATCTTATGACTTTAGTTAGTGAGGGGAGGATCTTTGACACAGTCAGAAATTTAGGATGATCTTCCTACAGTGTGACAGAGAATATGACCTACATCTCTGCAACAAGAAAGCTAAACACAGCTTGAAGCGATGCGATGATCAATGTAAGGCTGGCAAAGAAAGACTTGAACACAGTAGAAAGAGGCAAAAGAAGCTGAATGTAATTTTTGGCATTAGGTTTAGAGCAGAGATTTCTGGAGGCACATATCTTGTACCTTTATTAACACGAACCGTGGTTTTAAAAAAAAAAGACCCATTTTTCATCCAAAACGCACTTTAACATGGTGCTTAGAAGGACTGTATATTTTTTCTAGTTGCTAATTTTTGCAAACGGCCAGCATCATTAACATCACCCCATCAGCACTCAAGAAAAATTATGCTATAAGCATAGTAAAGCATTCCAGTCCCCTGGCGTAGTTTTAAAAAGGGTTAGATAATCCCTTATAGCTGAGAGAGAATGAGGAGAAAAGAGATCATATCACTGTTGGTGCACTGATTTGCTCTTTCTTTTCCCTATCAGGAGGTGTTATTACATGTTTTCATCATGGGGTAAAACAAAACTACTCCTGAGCAGGTTATATATTAATTACAATACAATTATATGATAATAACAATTAAGTGTGAAGCCTAGGGTTTTACCCTAACCTGTTGCTGCATGCTGGCACACAGGAAGTGTAAATTTACCTGTGTGGATCTGTTTATATTTTACATCAGTTACGAGTCCTTTACTGTAATTTCTACAGAGATATCTTACAACAAAGCCCGTTACTGTGACAGGTCAGATGGGCAGTTCACAAAAGTTACAAAACTGAACTGTGTGTTGATCCCACATTATATATACAGCCTATTAGAGTAAAAATGCCTGTGTCCACATACCATTATGGCCTCGGCCATGCTCTCAGTTAGGATGTCATCTGCCTGCAGTGACTGTATGAGAAGCTCATCCACAACCAGCTGTTTGCACAGGACAGCAGATCGCCTCTTCAGAGCCTGTCGGTCTCGCTCCAGCATGCCACACTGCAACATTTCACTGCAATGAACGGTTTTCGAGACACAAAATGAGGTAAATGGGTGTCCACGGAGACAAAGTCACGACACTTTGACCGCCCTGAAACCTGCACATGTGCGGTTCATTCACTTTGGAGAAGGCAGTGATACAACCTTTGCTTTCGTTGAGTTTTTTTAGTCACAGAAGTCACGTAATGATAATGCGACACTTTCCACATTAACATATAACTCTGACATTTTAAGAGGGTTTTAGTTTAGCATTGTTAAGGAATTGAAAACAAAAACAAATACAACAATAAGTAAATATACGAAGTATATAACCAGCAAAAGAAACATGATTAATCTATAATGCTAGCGTGAACCAAAATAACACAAAGTTCGATGCCAGCGAGTGTTGACAATTTACATTAACCAAAACCTAAACCTTTGTGGCTAGGCACCGAGGCTAGCTAGCTAACTTCGACTTGTACTTGCATTTAAATGGCAGTAATAGGGTCGTATTAAAACAGGAAGCCTACCGTTCGTCTGTTTCTGCAAAACGTCAGGAAAAATCAAGTGCGCCGATCACGTTTTCACGCCACCTCCCGCAAATTACCCACGAAAATGAACATCTCCCCACACCAGCAACTTCCGCGGGGTACCTAACATCGTATCGTAGAGGGCGGAGCTAAAACTCATTCTATCGCTCGGATTATGACCAATGAGAGCAAAGACAACATTGAGTAGCGTTTGTGTTAGCCAATCATCAAATAGTTTTTCCAAACAGTAAATACTTTGAAAATAGAGGAGATTATGGGCATTTTGAATTTGAATCGTAAACAAGTGGCCAATTGATGACGAGCACTTTGAAGACTGTCTAATAGGAAGCCATTGAATTGAAAGAGGATGGACTCCTATTGAAACTGGCATGAATTCAAAACAAGAAATAATCCATTGTTTCAAAATGATAACATTGTTAAAAAATGATAAGGATCTCAGTATGAGCATGCAAAGGATGTTCTTACTTCTTTGACAGATTTGTTAAAGGATATTGCATTGTTATAACTAAATTAATAAATACATGAACGCAGACTAATTCCACTTTCAGTTATGCCAGCAAATAATAAACTATCCAAAACAAATGGTGGTATTACATTAGAACAGAATGGCCTTCACGTCACTTTTCATCCGAGCATGCTTAGGTCAGTGCAAGTGCCAGATGAAATGAAGTCCTACTGGATACTGTATCTAGAAACTGTGATGGAAAATCGGTTGTAATCTGTATTTCTGGACATTTTTGTGAAAAAGCTTTTCACTATAAACTATTCAAAGAACATGGAAACCATGCAAACATGGTATCATTGGCATCTGTGAATAAATGGCATGTAAAGTAGTTCATCATGTGACACGTGAGATACACACACCTCGTCCCTATCCGTGTCTATCTTTCCCTCCATGTCTCCTTTTCTTACCTCTCTCTCCAACCTTCTCCTGCTCTCCCCACTTCACCCTCCCCTGCTGTCTACCTCCTCACCCTCACTGTGTGTGCTGTCAATAATTGATGATTCTCACCGACTCAAAGGGTAACAGGTCCGGGAGAAAATGTCTCACTGATTTCTTTATTTATTTACAAGTCTATATTTAAGCCCAGTCGGTCTGCCACAAGCATCACACCAAGTGTTGATTTGCGATCGATGGAATGAGGCAACGTAAGGTGGCCTAACAGAGTCGTTTTTGTAGTTTGTGTGGACTGCACCTGCAACCCTGAGCGGGTTAATGCTGCCTGTCAGGCTGACAACAGGACAGAGGGAGGAAAGGGAAGCTTAAATGAGTGAGTGGCAGGGGGCAGGGAGGAGGAGGGGGAGGAGGAGTGACAGAATGGTAGAGTGAATTAATTCAACCTTAACCAGCCCTGATTGACTCGATACCAAACTGGCATGTACAAACATTTGCAGTGACACCAAAGCCATGGAGAGAGAGAAGAGGAATGACATGTCCTTCTCTAGAAAGAGAAGTTTCACTTTTGGGGCATATGGCGGGTGAGTAAGAGACACAGAATGTGACATTTAGATTTTACACTCCTCACAGAAGTCAGTCGATTGACTGTAAACTGTGAACATATAACACACATGTTAGAAACAAGTAATCCTGCCTATTTATAACAAAGAATTCTCTCCGTTTTTCTTGCTTCCTTGTTTATAGTGTAGACAAATTCACGTGCGGAGATGAGACAAGGTGAGGCTTCATTTTCTTTTTATTGCAGCACATAAAAACCAGGGCTGTGAACTGTCAGAACTGGAAGAGGAGTGACGAATACCTCTGTGTTTTTTGGGTAAATCAACCTGTTGCTGCAGACCTGATGTGGTGGAAGAAAACATCCTGGACATTCTGGACTCTCCTACCGGTGACAGCAAACGCTTTGTTTCATCCAGCAGTAACCAGAGGGTGATGCCTTTAAAATTTTCTACCTTTTATTTGAATATGATACACATTATGAACTGCGGTTTGCTGTATTTAGCAAAAGTCGTGTAGTCTTTTGAAGTGTCGTGTTCCTCTTCCTCCCTGTGTTTCTCCTTCCCGTTCTCTCTGCCTGCCCGTCTGACTCACACCTTGATGTTTTTCTACAACAGGACACAGAGCTGTTTGAAATCATTGAGAAGCTGCAGGTGAGTCTCAGAGTGATTGATCCTGTGCAGCGTGTGCATGCACCAATGTCTGAGCAGCAGAACTCTGTTACCATCACTGCTCTCGTCCATCAGGGCAGCAGGATCGATGAGCAGCGTTGTGAATTCCCACTGCCTCTGAAGGTTAGCTTTCCGTACCAAGAAAACATACCCGTAAATCGGTCTCCAGAAACAGCTGCCATGTTTCTCTGTGCATGTCTGACCTTTTCATAACGGCCATAATATCTGTTTCCCCAAACACTCATCATCCACCTTATCAGCTGCTGCTTTGTGTCTGTTTTAGTCTCGGCTTTTGACGGTAGCGACAGATCTTCCTCTCATCCTCCCCTCAAAACAGGGGGGTTATTGGATTGACCCCCCTCTTGAAAGACTTGTAGATCTGAGTCCCACTTCACCCCATCATGGCCTTGATCTGGATTGTTACGACATTATGGAGAGGGATGCCGAGGCCAAAATCTACCATGAGTTTTTCCGCTCACGAGTACGTTTTTCCATTGTCTCTGAAGCCCTGTTTACTATAACACTGTTTATTTATTATAACACTGAAGATTTTATCCCCTTTTTTCTCTGAAGTACCACCACTCGTTTACAGCAGTGGATCCATCTCTGGGGCCGCTGGTCCTTTCAGTGTGTTTGGATGAAGAAGAAAATAAGCTGCGAGTGATTCTAAGGTGGACATTGTGGTCATTTTTGTCTGCATTTGAAAAGTTTTTGTATTGTCTAAGCTGCAGTTACAGCAATCCTGAGATGAATGGGACTTTTCTTGTGTTTTGCATTTGGTTATTTTTTCCACATTATGTGCATGCATGGTCAACTGTAGTATTCAACTTTTGAAATGATGAATGGTTTTTACTGATGCCAGTGCGTCATGGATGATCAAGCTAATCCAAATCAGCGGCAGCAGTTTGTCTTATGTCATAAATGATGCCCATGGACACATTATTATTATGTTGTAACTTGCTTTTGTGTGAGTGTCTCACAGGATGAAGGAGTGCTCTCTACATGGCGTTTTCTCTGTTTCACTATTCCCCAACATCCCATCTGCTGTGGAATTAGCAAAGGTATTCAAGCAGAACTATTTACTTCCAGTTTTTCTAGTGATAATCAATAATAAACAACCAACATGCATCACAATAAAAAGAGGTAATTGTGCAGAGTTTTTAACAGTTTTTATGCAAATAATAGTTTTATTCCATTTTTAATGATGCATTTAAATGAACTTTTCCCCTGTTAGACTGAAGTTTAATTAAGTTTAAAATCTCTGTTCTATTTATGTTAGGTTTTATTGGATGTGAACTTTGAGCTTTAGTTTTCTTTATGCTGGTATGGAGTGAAAACTAAATGATGTCCCCATGAAAGGCAGTTGAATAGAAAAGTGTGGTCTGTACGTTCACTACATGGAAAATACTTCATTTCCCCTTCTTGTTTTAAAAAAATATATATATTATTCATATCTACTCTCCATAGATGCTCTGTGACAAAGTGACAGTCTCCAGGTTTGAAGTGGTCAGCTACCTGAAGGTAATGCTCAAAAACATCCAATAACTACATGCTGATTACTTCTGTATCTTTTTTTCTGACTATCAAAGATGATAATAAAGCATGACGGAAGCATCCCGCTAACATTACATTAAGCTGCTGTGCTCAGTGCCAAAAGCCTGACATCAGTCATTTCTAATTTCACCTGCTTTGATTGATCAGAACACATCTTGTCAAAAGTACCTGCTCGACTTTTATATTGTCTCATTTTTGTGACAAAGGCTCCAGACCTCATAACTGCATTTGATGAACACAGAGTGTCTCCTAATTTCAAGTTTGGTGTGTTGTACCAAAGGGATGGGCAGGTAAAACTTTATTTTAACTAAATTCTCACAAATATGGCACCATATCATACCGACTCACCCTAAATCTGCCCCACTGTAGCTGACTGAGGCAGACATACTGAGTAACAACAAGGAGAGTGACGAGTTTAATGAGTTCCTGTCAATTCTGGGAGACACAGTTCAGCTGCAGGGATTCAAGGGGTAAAGTATGCTTACATTATCCAGTTAGCAAACATGACATAGACCATGCAAATACCGAAAGAAATTCAAGAGTTTAAATAATGTAATCATATGTTGTTCATTTAGTTGAATCATCTATCTACTTTTTTTAAAAGTAAGCATAACTCAGGGACATTACTATTAAAAGCAATTCAACATGAGCAAGTGCAATGTGAGTGCCATGCATACCAGATTTTAGGGTACAATGGGAATGTCTCTAATATTTGATGCAGGGATATCAGTAAAAATTTTTAAGTGATGTTGTTTTAAATGTTTGGCCATCATTGCCCTATTGTTCTGAATGTATTCTATAACTTGTTCTATAACTTGAACATCAACTTAAAAATGTGACGATTAGCTGGCAGAAAATCATGGAGTAGTTTGGCAAATGTATTTGGGTCTTACAGTACAAAAAAGATCATGATTTCCTTTTCTCAGCTTCAGGGGGGGACTTGACGTGTGTCATGGCCAGACAGGAAATGAAGCAGTATTTACTTCCTTTCATGGAAGAGAAATCATGTTCCATGTCGCAACTAAACTCCCTTTCACAGAGGGTGACCCACAGCAGGTCAGTTTGTCACATCACCCTCAGTATTTATATCATTATGATTCACGGGACTGTGTTTTTAAAAAAAACTTTCTCGGTAACAGAAGGTCATGTCTCTTCTTCTCCGTCAGCTGCAGAGAAAAAGACACATCGGTAACGACATTGTAGCTTTGGTCTACCAGGAGGGCAAAACCCCTTTTCTATGTGATGTCATAAAGTCTCACTTCCTGCACTGTTTCCTGGTGGTGCGAAAGATTCAGAGGGAGGAAGACGCTGCTGGAGCTGCCTACAAGGTGAGTGAGAAGTCACCTTGTGGGCAGAGCTGTAGAAAAGGTAAAGAGTAGATAATTGAAGCCTCGGTCCCGGTCACATCTGACGGAATATTTGAAAAATTCACACAAAAAAAAAAAAACTGTTCGAAATCACTCAGAATAAAAAGTAGTGGGATTGTTAAGGTGAACTTGGGTTTCCAAAAATATATCAAGCTCCAGCAACCCCAGATCTGGACTACACTTTGGCTCCTCAAACCAACTATCCCTCTATGATGTATTTGAAATGAATTAAATAGTTATTTTTGTTTCATGGCTCAGGACACTTATCAATTACATTTTGTGACAGTTTCATGAACATCTGTGAGACTGAGTAGTCCAATTATTTTGGCATACACTATCTTTTGCAAACAAAGGATCTGATCTTAGAGTGAATTATATCTTCTGTACTCACTAAAGTAAATTAAAGTCTAATTTTTACCTGTACGGAACAATTAGGGGGGCCACTGCCAGCGGCATGCCCCCCTATTACTGTCCTGCATATTTATACCGTAACTTATAGCTCTCCAGTTTCCGTTTTTACGATTTTTGGCCAAAAACTTGTCACGTACGGTTCCACGGATCAGACCCAAAATCAGCACGCGCGTCCGACCTGACCAAGGAACGCGTGCCTGTGCAAAACTTTCTCAGAAGTCCTACGTTTTCGATTAAACGCGAAAAAGTGCAGAAATTTGGGCCATAGGAATGAATGGGGGAGCCGGCAAACGGGCCCAAAAAATAGCTCTGTGGGCGCGTTCAATGAAAAAAAAGTAAAACTCCGGCCTCTCGTGACCAAACCGTCGGGGCGAGTGGCGCCAACACGGCCTCAAAACTTAGCCGCAGACGTCCTCTTTTGGCCGATGTGCCCGCTTTTGACCTCAGCTGGGGGCCGGAGCCAGTCCTGTCATACCTCGTCGCATAGGTCTTTTTCTCAGCTTTCAGCCAATGTGACCCCCGACCTGCTCAAACCAATTGCATTCGGTCAGCGGGCTCCAGAGCTAGGCCAGGTCCCTCCATCACTGCGTCTCTCCGTCAGGCCCTCTCATAGGCGTGAGCCATCAATAACAACAGCCCAAATATCGATTGGCCGACCTGCCAGGCCCCCTTTGAGGGCTCCAGGAAGCCAGCCCGGGTTCCTGGACGGGCAGTAGGTGGCCCCCCCTCAAAATTTCTTTAGAAATGTTCTAGTCCTTTAAAATGTCTTATTATGCTTATTAAAGGTTAGAGTGTGGCTCTGTTTCATTTCTGTGTTTTGGTCTGAAATTCAAAATCCTTGCATTTTGAAATATGAACCTGTCAGTGCACCCTTGTGGACAGACCAGACAATGGCGTCTTTATTTACTGAGTGACCTCAAACACACCTTGGGATTTCAGTGCTGCCATTTTTTCTGAGTCATAACGCAGACATCTCTGTGAAAAGATCATATCAGCAGCAATATCTACCAGACTCTAAGTTATTGTTTGTTTTATGTTTTTCTTCCGCTTCAAAGGTGTCTGTGTCAGCGAGAGAGGACGTTCCTCCCTTTGGTCCAGTCATCCCAGATCCTCCCCTCTTCACAGATGTAAGAAATGATTAAAGAGAATTTCTCTTTATAATGTTCAGAAATATTTGTTATATGGAGTAATTTTACTTCTTCAATTGTTGTCATTATTCTTGGTTTTATGTCAGTTGAAATTATTTTGGGGATTTTTAGTCCGTGTTTGATATAGGTATTATATAACTTTAAATAGGTTGAGCCCCATTATTCTACTTTTTTCAGAGGGGATGTGTCATTTTAACACAAGACCTGGTGCAAATAGTACGGTTAAGAGTGTCTAAGTTTACCATCACCCTTTAATGGATTATATGTGTATTTTAACAGCGCTTACATCCTAGAAACATCTAAGACTTTCAAACAATGACAACTCAAACTGTGTGCTTTTGTCTCATGTGACCTGCAGTAAAGCCTCTCTCTATTTGTCCTGTCTGTTTAAGCCACTTGCTTTGATCAATGACACATTAAACCTTCTTCTAACTCTACCTGATCTCCATGCCTTTGACTCCCCACAATGCCAACTCGAGGTCCGAAAACAGAATCGATGTTTTTCTCTCTTGTCTTGTAGCATTCTCAGTTGAGAGAATTCCTTCTGACCAAGATGATCAATGCAGAGATTTCCTGCTATAAGGCCGAGCAGTTCAGCCGACTGGAGGTAGCAGGAAGAATACTTCTTTTCTCATTAGTCCTCTGAGCTAGTGAACACCTGAGCTCTGAAATATTCATTTTCCTGCTCCTGATCCTGTGTTATGCAGCTGCGCACGCGGTCATCGTTGCTGGAGAGCTTGCAGACTGAACTCTTCAACCGTTCCCAGTGCATGGTGGGAGATCCATCACTGGCCGCGGTCCCAACCACTGAGGGTGTGAGGGGTGGATCTGAGGGAAGTGGGGGGTTTATTGAAAATTTTAAGGTAAATTCTGGAATCCTCTAGAAATTCATTTTTTGTTTGACTTTTTCATTGACTTTTTAACATTCGTTTCATGAATCTCTATCATAAGAGAGCCATAAGAGTGAGAAGCCATTCATTTGAGACCCTGGGGGTACCCAGGAAGATAGTTGGCAACACATCACAGAAGCCTAAGGTGAAAAAATAATAAAAAGAATAAATAAATAAAGAATTGAAAGGACAACTGTCAGAATAACTTCTCATGTGAAACTGAAAACACATTTTTCTTCCTTTTCAGATAGAGAAAGATGGTGAAAGGTATGGCTCATAAATATTGCTGAAATCTTCTTTTTTTCTTTGACCTGAAAGCTAACAGACATTTGTTTATTTCCTCTCCAGTGACAAATCTTCAGGACTTCTGTCTGACAGTTTGGGGGCGGCTGAGCTTAAAGATCAAGCGAGTCCACAAGAGGAAACATAAAGGAAAACTGTTAGCTCTTAGATTTGAGACCTTGATATGATTATAGACATTACTAGCCTTAACACTCGCATCTGTATTATTCTGGTGTCTGACTTATATGTAAACAGAGTTTACAGGTAAAGAGTTTTTCAGAAAATGCAATTATTTTACAATCGCCTTAGAGAAATTCTGATATTGTTTAAACTGTGTTGAGTGAAAGGTTTAAGATTAAAAAAACTGACAGGAATGTATAGAATATTTTAAGAGTAAACCATTTAATAGAAAATGGAAATAGTTGAATGTTTTAGAGATTGGCTGAATGATGGCAATAAAATCATATCAGTAATTTGGAAAATCAGTTGTTGAATACATTATTTCAAAGTGTACAAAAATATACTTAAATATACTGAGAGTAAAGAGATAGATAGATAGATA
>JABUIW010000019.1:3026066-3100060 GCA_013363375.1 Menidia beryllina | reverse complement strand
GAATGATGGCAATAAAATCATATCAGTAATTTGGAAAATCAGTTGTTAAATACATTATTTCAAAGTGTACAAAATATACTTAAATATACTGAGAGTAAAGAGATAGATAGATAGATAGATAGATAGATAGATAGATAGATAGATAGATAGATAGATAGATAGATAGATAGATAGATAGATAGATAGATAGATAGATAGATAGATAGATAGATACTTCAGAGAAACGATATCTCCTCCATTCGATAGGTGGCGGTAATGCGGTGCACGTTGTCTGGGAAACTACTCAATAATTTGATAGAAGAAGAAATCGTGCAGAAACGCAAGTTGTGTGTTTGTAGTTTCTCCAGGTAAGTCCAGTGGTGCAGACTGTGCTATTTTATCACCGCACGCGTGGATAAATGTCAGGTTGGCGTCAGAAATTGTTAGTTGTTGTTCACGTTCATTTTAGCAAATATTGTCATTGAATGCACCACCTTTTAAAATCTACTTAAACTTTTACTCACGTTTGGTTGCGCTGCGTCAGATTAGGTGAACTTTGACACACCAGGGGGGGGTGCACCGAGTCAAAGACAGAACCATCCAGCTCTTTAGGTCACTCATTTGACGGCTTTTGTCGTGGGGCTGACAGAAGAAGAGTTTTACGTAGAGGCGCACCGCAGACCTCACGATGACCTCCAGGAAAGTGGTGGAGTTGTTCTACGACGTGGTGTCGCCCTACTCCTGGCTCGGCTTTGAGGTTTGTGCGTTTGTCCCGATAGTCTCGAGAGGAGTCACACTTTGCTGAATACCACATCATTCCTTCATTTGTTCGCAGATTATGTGTCGCTACAGAACAGTGTGGGACATCGAGCTGAAACTGCGCCCTGCTTTTCTGGGCGGCGTCATGCAGGGAGCAGGTCAGCGGCCGGTCAGCAGTGGGTCAGCAGTGGGTCAGCAGCGGGTTTGCAGGCGGCCTGCTCGTCCTTGTGTGCACGCTGACTCTTCTATCTTTCGCGACAGGCAATAAGCCCCCTGGATTGGTTCCCAACAAATTCCAGTACATGGTCAACGACCTCAACAACTTGTCGAAATACTTTGATGTCCCTTTGCAGCCACCGTCTGACCCATTTGAAGTTATGTTTGAAAAAGGTAAAAGCCCCACCAGGGCAGTGATGGTCTGTCATTTGTTTTTTAATCTTAGGGAAAAATAAGTCACATTCAAGCCTCCTAAAAACATGATAAACATTTAGTCTATTTCTTGAGTTACTAAATGAATATTCCTTTGCCTCTTTTCAATTAGCTTCATCTGTAGCCTTTTGGGGAGCTCATGTCACACTTTTTAAATGCCATTGGAACCAAAACATTAACCCTCAGAGGGGAAAGAAGTGAGCTGAGTCATCCTGACCTGACACACACAAACAGTCTTTTAATCTGTGTTTTTTTCCCCCCATACATCTTTCTGATTCAGAGGAACCGTAACACTGGTATTATTTGATTGTGTGTTGTTGAACGACCATCTTTTTTCTCTGTTTGACATATGAAGAATCTGAGTCTTTTTTTGTTCACTAGCTGCTTGTGTTTATGTGAGCTGGAGGAGAGCACATTCTTACAGCTGCAGATTCTTGGCTTATGAAAGTTGCCTACTGTGACTGAATTTTGATACTGATGAGGGCAAACGGAGCTCAACTCTTTATTTTGCCTAAGAAGTTTTAAAGCACCTCCTGGATTGTACGATCAGTCAGTTCATAACCATTCAAATTGAGAATTTGAATTGAGTGTATTACAGTGACTGAAAGTGTAGCTGTGAGGCTGTTTAAGAGATTAGTGTTGTAAAACTCTGAATCCCAGCGTGTGATGAAGCATCACATAGGTGGATGCGTTAAAATATAATAAGCTTTCTCTTTGCAGGCTCCTTGAATGCAATGAGATTTGTGACTGCGGTTAAGGAAAAGGAGAAAGATGGAGACAAGCAGGTGGAGCAGGTTTCCCGCGAGCTGTGGAGACGGATCTGGAGTGAAGACAAAGACATCACGGAGCCTGCTTCTCTGGCCGAGGTTGTAGCCTATTTTTAACGCACTGGGTGTGTTTCTGGTAAGGATTTAGATCCAAATTTTATTCTTTCCCAAATCTTTTTTATCTATTTTTTTTGCAGGCGGCAAAGAAAGCGGGATTGTCTGACAGTGAGATTGAGGAGGCTCTGAAACTGTCCACCTCCCAGGAAATCAAAGACAAGCTTAAAAATGCAACCGAGGATGCTCTCAATTATGGGGTCAGCTGCTCTTCTGCCCTCCTTGAACACTCAGAAAAGAATGAAATGACAGAGTAATGATGATCAAAACCCCTTCCCTCTCCTGTTCCAGGCGTTTGGTTTCCCCATGGTGGTGTGTCATGTCCATGGGAAGACGCAGATGTTTTTTGGATCTGACAGATTTGAGCTCATGGCCTACTGCATCGGTGAGAAATCCCGATTTTCCTATCAGCTAAAGCCTTCTTTCTCTGTTGTACGGCCCTGACTAAACAACTTACTTTCGTCGGAACTCTGTAGACAAACGCAGGAAGGCATGAACTGCTTTTCTCTCTGTTGTCAGCAGCTCAGATTCTTCTTCAGCCTTGTTTTCATTTGTCTTTTAGGAGAGAAGTGGCAGGGGCCTAAACCTGGTCATTCAGCTGCTAAGCTGTGAGATGAGAACCTTCTTCATGCTCTGTTGATTTTGCTCACAGACTCTAATGTTGTTATTGATTTTCTGTAACACTTCATAATTCATATTTTCCAGCTGTGCCTTCTGAAGACAAGCTGCCAAAGCTTTCTGAAGAGCCCCTGTAACTAATGGCTGCCAATAATGTACATAGTAAAGATAAAGCTGATTAATGTGTCCTGTAAAATACAAGGATGTGAAAAGAATGGAATCTGATATTTCTAGCTGTGCTTGTGACGTTGTTTTTGTAATTTGAGGAGCTGTCAGTCTGCTACGTTGATCCTGGTCCCAAGAAATAATGATTTCTTTTTTTATATTTAATTTTTCAAAGGGCCTGCTGACGCTCAGTGTTTGTTGTTCTGATGGAAAATCCATTTGCTACACTTTTAAAGCATTTAAATACGTTTCTTTAAGGATATGATTTTTTTTTTGTCTCTGTGTTCGTATCGATGTAATAACATTTAATTAATTAATTGATCAAATTTTGCCATTGTTTGTATAGAACTAGAAAAGTTCTTTAGCCTCCTTCCGATCAAAGAAATAACACAGGAGACTTGGACATGTATCTGCAGGAGAAAATTATCTAGTGCTGCATATCTGTGTGAGACAGAGGTACACAAACCTCTCAGACTGGCATTTGCTGTTAAGAATAAAGTCAGGTGTTTAATCTGGGAGACAACATGTGGATTGAATGGGCTTTTGTTTGTTTGTTTTTTAAGAATCTAAACCCATCAAATTTTGATCTTCATATTCCTTTAATCCTTTGTTTTCATCTCCAATGGAACATGTACTGAAATGTACCAAGAAAATATTGAAATATTAGAAAATGTATCCAGGAAGTAAGCCTCTAGAGAAGGAAGGTGGGGGTGCAAAAGATGCTTTAGAATTAATTTTTTGTCTCCAAACAGAAGAACAGACTCAGATGATCATCCCACAGGGCAACATCCCATCTAACTGTCAGATCCAATCTGACTGTAATCTGAAAAGGATTCCAGCATGAATTACTGACATGTAAACGACAAGATATCAAAATAGAATTGAAATAAAATGCCATACACATAGTGCTGCATTTCTAACTTTTCCACCATGTTGTCATTAGAAGCATCAGTGATCTCACCTTCACATGACAACTGAGAAAAGAAATGTTACCCCGGTCACGTCTCTGTGAAGCTTCCCAGGACTCTGGCAGCGTTTTGTGGGGCTCGCTCACCTCCATCTAACTGGTGGAGTATTTGCTGATCCTGTGGTAGCTGCACATGACTGCCATTGAATGGTCCGAGCAAGATCATGTGACTGCAGCAAACGGTAACTCGCATTAAGTCATTTCTATGACTGGGACTGCTGGACTCAGCACTAGCTGGTGTGGACCCGTCGCTCTGCACCTCTTTGGTGCAGGCAGTCAGGACTCCGTGCAGACAGGAAAGATTTCATGTTGTTGTTTTCTTGTCCTGAAACACTTAACTCGAGGGAGCGGTTTGAGGGTTTGTCAGCTCGCTTTAAAGAATGAGCACTGCTCATCCTGTAACAGACAATTTGGCGTTTCTGTTGAAAGCTTGTGACGAAGAACAAGAGAGATTACCTTTTTATAGTTTATATATAAATATATATTTGTATTCTGAGTATTTACAGTACATGTGGTACAGTTTGGAGGAATGTGCGTGGCTGTGTTGTTTTAGGTTCGTGTAGCTTGGTGAACCACAGACAGTGTAAATGTCATCTTTCCCAATGGTTTGCAACACTGCACATGATGTGTCAATAAATAATGATTGTTGGATTATATATCAAGTGTCACAACATACAATAGAAGCACATATCTAAATATACCACTCTGGTGACCAAGCTTTGTCCTCCAAACAGTTTAAATAGTTTATTGTGGAATTAAGTCAGTGTTCCATTCTTCAGACTTATCATTCAACAGCTAATATTAAAAAATGATACACCTGAATAAGCCGTTCTGAATTAACTAGAACTTTTTTTTTATGTTTTATACTTGTCCATGTTTTTATTGATTTTGTATATGTTTAATCTGAATTAACAAACAGGCCATGGAACCAAAAGAAACCTGTAGATCATTCTCTATGTTTTGTATGTACACATGGAAGGAAATGTAGTTCATTATCTTTAACTAAATAGTCCAGAGGTAGCAAAGCCGGTCATACGAGTTCTGCACGAAAGGGCCCAAACACGCTTAACAAAAGGCTGGAAACTGTAAAATGACAAGAGGCAGCACTGCCAGTTTCCCTAAACAAAGACGGGAGGCAGGGCAAGCAGCTCCTGAGACTGAATGAAGTAGAGCAAAGTCTACAGGGGGAACACTGTGGACGCCTCCCCATCCGACTGACATCCGCGTGAAGCGTAGGCCGTTCAGCTGAGGAAGGAGCCTGAAGGGAGGAAGGAGGAAGGCGTGTGCAGGTGAGAGGAGCGATGTAGTGCAGGTGAAAAGGGTGGAGTCAAGAAAAAGCACAGAAGGTGGAAAGCAGACAAACAGAGAGCAGCAAATTGATCCCCTGAGCCTGAGAGACAGCCAGAGAGAAACAAAACAATGAGGATCTGAACAGCGCTGCTCAACCTGGACTCCACCATCGGCCGGGGTCATGTGTGGAAAGTGCCAGATCCTTTAAATGGAGGGAAACATGAGCCTGCGATAAAAGGATTTCACTTCTCATTTATTTTCTTTAAGGTTTAGGCGTTCATTGGAATATTTTGAGGTAAGACTTTTTCCAGAGTACCACATTTCTGTTTAACGGTCTGTGTCTGCCTGTAAGACAACAAAGCAAAAGGGCGGTGGCGTGTGAGCATGTAAACAAGGCTTGATCAGATTTATCATATCTCATGACTGGGATATTTGATTGTTTTTATGAGAGTTTTCTTGCTGAATTGATGGCGTCCATGTTTGAACTGTGGGTGTGTAGAGCAGCACAGGCTTTAAGTATTAAAAAAATGCAGATGAACAGGTTTGGAGAAATGAGATCTGACGTAAAACGATTATCTTGCGTGGTAAGAGTTTCTTTTTGTCTGTATAATAAGTCTGAAAAAACAACAACAATCACAGCATAAAAGACGCTTTGTTTTGAATTTATTACAGAAGTCCTGGTAGGTTTTTTTTTCCTACATGTCTGTGGCAGGGCGGCACGGTGGTGTGGCACTGTCGCCTCCCAGCAAGAGGGTTCTGGGTTCGAATCCCGGGGGAACCAGGACCCTTCTGGGTGTAGTTTGCATGTTCTCCCTGTGTCTGCGTGGGTTCTCTCCGGGTTCTCCGGCTCCCTCCCACAGTAATTGGAGATTGGGGAAATTGCCCTGTGAGTGTGAGTGGTTGTTTGTCCTGTGTGTGGCCCTGCAATGGACTGGCGGACTGTCCAGGGTGTACCCTGCCTCTCGGCCGTTGACCACTGGGGTAGGCTCCAGTTCCCCCCGCGACCCCATAAGGGAATAAGCGGTATTGATAATGGATGGATGGATGGATGGATGGATGTCTGTGGCAAAAAGAAAACCTCGACACAGAGTGATATGGCACCTGAAGTTCCTGGTCTCAGTTACATGTTTGCGCAGATATCCTGTGTTACCTCTTAAGAGTCGTGTTACTGTTAAAGACTTTGCTGCCGACGCAATGTGGCCTTCTTTTTGAAAAGATGCCATCATTATTTATTTGTCTTTGAAACTATGTTAATCATTGTACGCGGTTTCATGATACATCCACATATGTTGATCCACAATAGTGTTTTTTGCGCATACTTGCATCATAGCCTGTGAAAGTAAATGAAAAGTTTTCATAAGATAGAGTCCCAACAGCGCACAAGGAAAGGAAAGGAAATTTCTTAGATTTTTCTGTTGTAACAAACTCATCTCTCCACTCCTATCAACTGCACCATATTTACTTGTCTCTTGTCCTTGCTCATTTGACCCACCTGAGGATCTGCTCTAAGCCCCTGGCTGACTGTTGATATTATAGTAAATTACCATCTAAAATTAATTTAGTTCTTCTGTATCCTTGTTGTCATTTCGATAAAAGCATCAGCTGAATGTACAAACGTGAATGTGAATGAATGACAGTATCTCCTCTCACATTTGATAGGATGTCGAGTTTGTCAGAGGCAGATTTCCGCTGCAAACATGGAGAGACTCTCTGCGGTAAGATTATTCTACGTAAAGTGAACACCGGATCTGTACGACACTCCAAACCCTTATTAAGGAGTTATTTTCCCTGGTTGCCTCAAATTTCACAAATAAGCTGAGACAGTCTGTTGAGCAAACACACCAGCAAATACTGTGCAAACAGGTCTTTGAAATCTTTCCATCTAGGACTTGCGGGAACATTTACGTTTCCTGGTGTCTGTTCCTGTTTGCAGAGATTCGTGTATACGAGCAGGAGGTGATTGTGGTGCCCGTCCTCCTGCTGGCTAGCTTTGTGGTTACTTTGGTTTTCATTCTCCTGCTGCGCTTCTGCCCAGAGAGGGTTGATCGAATCCGCCCACAAAGCTTCAAGTCTAGTTCCAGAAGAGTGCTGCATGGCATTGATGGTAAGGTCCTGGAATGCCAGATAAAAATAGAAATGTAAAAATTTGCATGTCTTATCTCACCTAGTCTTTGAAAAAGACTGGATCTTTTAGTTCACCATTTCTGTATTCATGTTCATCGTTCAAAAGGGGCAGTTTCGTAATCTGTTCGGATTTCAAAAGTTTGCATCTATGGTGCACATTTGTCCATCTGAGGGCAACAATGGATTAAAACTGTACATTCAGATTTTAAGAAACACATGTGAATCAGATTCATATCTGACCAAAAGTCAAAATTATTTTTATATTGTATTTATGCTATAAAAGAATTATGAAGGGAAAAAAATCCCTCTGCTCATTGTTTTATATTCATCTATCAGAGCTACATTTTCAGTTTTTATCAATCTACCTGTTATCACAGGTTTCTTAGTGTTTCATGACTTTTCGTGTGTTAATCACTGTGGTTTTCTCATGTTTTTATCCTGCTTTTGTTGTTTACAGCTCCTCCAGGTATCAATGTACTTGAGCATGAAAGCATCGCTTTGGACGTGCCCAGTTCCTACTCCACCTTCCAGCCCCCCAACGCTTACCTCACCAAAACCCTGTCCACGACCGTGACCCAACCTTCTTTCACCCCCAGCCCCCCACCGCAGCCTGAGCCCCACAAGCCCAGTTTCACTCCTATTGTCCAGCCTAGAGAGTTGCCTCGCCAGAGGCTGCCCGAGTCCTTCAACCTGGTGAGCCCTCTGCCTGCTGCCTTCACCCTGCGCTCCGACTCCTCGGTGTCCCTCTACAGGGCGCGCATGGAAAACAGGAATGTGGTACTACGGGTGCTAAATGGTGAGAATTCAACAGATAAACGGCCTGGGATTTGTATAGTTCTTTCTTCCGGGTTTAGTAAAACAGGAACATCGTTGGTTTATTCTTACCCTTTTCACAGACTCGGCTGATGCTACGGAGAGACACAGCTTCCTGGGCTTCGCATCCTTCCTGGCCCAGCTCGGACCACATCCGTTCCTGCCAGAACTCTTAGGTGTGGTCTCACTGCGAGCCCCCCTGGTCACGGTTGTAGAGGAGCTCGAAAACAGAGACCTGCTCAGCTACTTGTGGCGATGCAGACAGGTAGAGATTGGAGGGAAAAGCTCCTCTTCCTCTAAAAGTGGATTCGAGAAAACGTTCAAACCAGAAAATGTGTGTTATGTGCTTTTTTTATCCAGGACAATGTGGATCCTCCATGCGAAATGACTGAGAGACGGATATTTACTATGGCTAAACAAGTGACCTCTGCACTGGTTAGTAGAATAAAAATGTTATTACATCTTTATCCTTCTACAGCTCGTTTGACTTACCAAATTACAGGAAATTATTAACATTAATAAACAGTTAATTTTGTTTATGTTATTTTGTTTTCTGTCATAGATTTATTTTCTCCTTTACAAACAGGAGAAAATACAGTTGACACAAAGATAATTAAACTAACCTTATAGATTACAAGAGACAATTATTCAAACTAGAAATTTCAAGAGATTGTTGTCATTTTTTATGAATCAACAATATCAAAGATGCTAATTACCCCTTTGAAAAGGTGTATTACACATTTTCATGCTACTGCACAGGGCTGTTTGTTTTAATCCTGAATTTTCTGTCTGGATGCACGATCAGGAGTTCCTTCACAGCAAAGATCTCCTCCATGGAAACATCCGGGCCCGGAGTGTTCTGGTCAGCGGTCAGTTCACAGCCAAGCTCTGGGGCCTGCATGGAGTCTACACAAGAAAGAACAAGGTAGCCACTCAGAGGGATGATCCCAGCATGAAGAAATGGCAAGCCCCAGAGCTCTTGGTGAAGAGACCTGCGAGTCAGAGCAGTGACATGTGAGCTCTTTTTTTTCCTCTCAGCACTTCATATTAGTTTGCAGGTATTCTTGTTGCTTCTGATACATATATTACTGCAAATCAAAGTAAAATGGCCCTTTTTGATGTTGCTATCAGGGCACTTTGATGCAGATATTGTGTAGGTTCATCTCCTAAAGCATAAAGACTAACAACTCTTCCTTTTGTGTCCCTCTTTAGCTGGTCATTTGGAGTGTTATTGTATGAAATGGCAACTTTGGGTAAGTTTACCATTGAAACTGTCCCCATGCGTTCCAGAGGATGCAAATATATCAACACAGTTTCTCAATGATAAGAAGCTTGGACTTTTCTTAGGATCATTGTACCCTGCTACCTTAATTTGTGAATTACAGTATCCAATAAATTGGATTACCTAAAAAGTGACATGCAATATCAGCTTTTTACCCATCACCTTCAGTGATGGTTTAAAATGCTCCCAAGAACTGGCCATATGAGCATTAATGAGTTCTATAGATGTGAACTCCTGCCTTTTTGT
This sequence comes from Menidia beryllina, assembly GCA_013363375.1. Lineage (NCBI taxonomy): Eukaryota > Metazoa > Chordata > Actinopteri > Atheriniformes > Atherinopsidae > Menidia > Menidia beryllina. Next base: position 3,090,507 of record JABUIW010000019.1, on the reverse strand, counting down.
CTCCCTTTTTAGTGCTAGAGATGTGGAACATAATTCCCTGATGATCATTCACTTGAATCATTCCAGTCTCTTAAGTGCATAACCACTTTTTTTCTCTCTCTAGGTGAAGCTCCATTCGCTGAGATTTCAGTTAATGAGCTGCTGCAGTTTCATCAAAGAGGAAAAAGTCTGAAAAAGCCCCCAAACTGCTCCACTGCACTGTGAGTGTCCTCAAACCTGTTGCTAATCTGCAATCACAGGTTTTCCCAATTTTTTTAACTCCCCAAAAAAACACCTCTGTCTCTCTTAGACACGCCCTCATTAAAAGCTGCTGCCAGTGGAAAGATCAAGATCGTCCATCCTTGGCTGAAGTGAGCCGAAAGCTGGTTTCAGCAGAGAAAAATGCCTCTGACAAAGTGCTCAAGGCGTCTGGACCAGTAAGCGTGGAGCAGTACCTGCAGGAAGCAGGATACGGGGAAACCAACAGTTACAGCGTTCTCTGATTTCCGCTTGTGCCGAAGAACATAATTGCCCTACATTCTCGCCCCCTGATGCTACACTTTTATTGGTATTTTTCTGACATAACACAAGTGTTCCAAAGTACATATGACTACTTTGAGCAATGAATTGGTTCCCTCCATTAGAGGAAAACTAATGTTTCATGTAATTGTAAGAACCTCCACAAGGACAAGGCATGTGTCTTTGTCTATGTAGACAAGGTTTTGATCTATTGTTGTAACAGATCAATATGTTGTAAACCTGACTGGTTTACAGCAGCTGCTTGAGGTTAATCCTGTCTGCATGTGATGGTTTTAAGACATTCCTTTTGGGGAGGCCAGTGTAAATTATTAAAGGATGTGTTGCCAACACAATTTTGGATGAAGCCAAATCACGCAAACTGGTAAATGAAGGTTAAAGAGATACTGAAATTATTAGAGCTGTTACCCTTATATATCTTTATAGTGTTTACTCTTATGTCAGTTATTAGCATTAAATGAGCTCAAAGTGTTTACACAAACACAAATATAATTAAAAGTTTAAATCGCACCAAAGCTGAGGATGACCTTATTTTATTCAATGGTGGTGTGCAATGAACGGCAGGCATGCAGCTCCAGTAACAGATACTGTTTATTGATAGTACTGCATACATGTACAAAGAGCACTTCAGTTCATCCCTTCAGAGAGGAAACCTTGAGGAATGCCTATTCTCCAGGAAGTTAAATTGATTAAAGTTACTAAAACTATTTAGTTTCCATGAAAAAAAACTCAGATTGTCCTATAAAATGGAGAAAATACAAAACTAAACTTTTAATAATAGCTAAAACAGCCTACTAAAGAATACCAAGCTTGTCGAGTGTCATTTTGCGATTGAAGCCTGGGTCGAACTTTGTAAAAAACAAACAAACACAACAGAACTGTAAAAAAATACTAACAATATAAAAGTAACTGTCTGATGGCATCAAATCTAGTAAAGTTAAAGCACCTTTAGAAATTTCAGCTAAAAGGCAACATTTCTTTTTTTGACAGACAGCTGAACTGCTTTAGCCCCCAAAAACCTGGCGAGCTTACAGATTTGCAGTTTCTCTAGTGTATATGTATAAATATACGTATAAAGTTTTCATAGTCACAGAGACAGAAAAGAATGGATGAACACTAGTGACAGTTTGTTGTGTTAGCCATTCACACTAAACCGTATGGAATATGTATCTTGCACATTCAGTAAGTGGATAGAAAAATTCTCCTTCTACAAACATTCACATGAGTGACCTGGCATCCCTGTTGTGGGAGAAAATGTTAAAAGAAAAAAGCATCTGTATGGTCAGAGTATCTCAGTCTTACTCTTTTAGATTCCAAGTGTTTATTCCAGCGAGATTTAAGAAGAGAGACAATCTTTACTCCCTCAGACTGTTAATGGAGGCACAGATCTTTAGAGCTGGACCCAGCTTGATATTCATGGTGGAGATTAGATGGTCTTCTCTCAAAAGCAGCAAAGCCTGTCCGTCTATTTCCTGTGAGAGAAACTGGGCCGCCAACTCCTCACAACCTAAATGCCACAAAGAGGCGAGGAGAAGCATTCAACATGCAGACAAATCAGACGCTTAAAACAATCAAATCTGAAATCAGCTGTGATCTAAGGGAACACCGACCTTGCAGTGAGGAGATAAACCTGCAGACCTCCTCCACACTCCACTGAGCAGGAGTCGCAGACAGAAAGTTAGCCCCCTCTACTGGGAGGCTCCCAGGTGCTGAGCTGTCGGACTGAGGAGCACTGTGGCCAGCTCTGGTGCAAGAGTTGGAGGAGCTTGGAGACAGTGAGGGAGAATCGTCCTCCTCTTCCCCATCACTGGTTACGTCCTCTGAGCGGCTGGACTCTGAGTGACACTGCAGCAGACAGGAAAGCACAAAGACATAGGTTGAAACTTTTCAAGGTAAGACTCAATATTACTGTCCAACAGCACATAAAGATGACTCTGCAACATCTGAACGCCATCTTTGCAAGAGGATGTAAACCTTCAGGATGAGTCAAAAACATGTTTTATAAATAAGATGTACATAATTTCCTATAACATCAGGTTGGGGGAGGGGGGTGGCTCTTGTTGAACTGCCATCTTGGTTTTATTTAATGACCCTAATAGTTTCATGAGAACTATTATTTTAAAGTGTCAGACAGTTTCTATAGAGGGCTTCCAGATGGTTCTGTGTACTGAATCACATGGTCCATCAGGCTGAGGGTCTAAACCAGCATACAAAACAGGACCGAGTGGTGCATTTGTTGCAGATTTTTCTCAACAGCATAATACACACCTGCTGCTTTGGTGTGCATTTAAAAAAAAAAAAAAAAATCAGGAATGCGCCTTAATTATCAAAAGCGAACAATCAAATAAAACATAATCAGCCCCTAAAGGCCAACTGTGTCATTGTGCTACATAAACAGGTGTAACTCAGACAATGATGTGCCATAAAAAACAAATACATTACTAAAGTCTCACCTTGACAGAAATATGCTTGCTTGTTATTTTATTATAGGTGCTATTGGAGCTTGACCTCCGTGCCGGGCCCCTGCGCCGCGCTGAGCTCTCTGTGGGAGCTGGAGGGGGCGCCTGCCCAGCAGCATTTCTCCCTCTGCTGCTTTTGAAGTGCTGGCTGCAGCTCACATTATACCTGTTCAAATAACAGTCTGAGGTTATTCCATGCTGTGGAGCGTTCCTAAAAGACACGCTTCTGATGAAAGCGGCTTCTCAATAAATCGTTAGTAGCTGCGTTTAGTTGCAAGAATCCAAAATTGCATCATAAATAAACGTTCTGACACTAAAAGCTTAATACCTCTTTGCACAAGTGTTAGAACAGAACCTCTTTGATCCTCTGAACTGACTGGCTGGAGCGAGACATCCGCAGTACTCGCACTTCAGCACTGTGGGCGTGATGAGAAAAAAACACATTCAGCAAACTGGCAAAATGGAAGTTTGGGAAAACTTCTACTAAAACGAATAGATAAGGCATCACTCACATGGAGGGCCGTTCTCTGTGCGGCCGACCAGGGCAAAATCTCTGTCTTTGAGGAGCCCAGCGACCTGAAACGTCAAACAAGAGCTTTTGGGTAGGAAACTTCTGATGAAAAAGTTCATAATGGCCGCTATTAAGTTTAACATTTGAGTTTGTGTCCATCATTATGACAGGGTGCACTTACAGGGAAGGGCTCAGCTCCCTCCTGAATAACAAAGCCCTCTATGAGATGAGTAAGGACTTGAGGTTTGACCACCGCCTGGGGAACGGGCGCTCTGTCTTTGTCTCCGTGCCCGACTCTTGATATGGGCAGAGGCAAGGAAAGGGTGGGGGGAGATGAGAATGCAGCTTCAACAGAAAGAGCTGTCGAGGAACCAAAGAAACAAAACAAAACAAAAAAAACAAAACAAATATGACTTTTGGACTGTTTTCAAGACTGAGTAATTAGAATTTTCAAGCAAGTGGTGAAGCGACTTACCCATGTCCTTTGTTGGGGCTGGGGATAGAGGAGGAGCCGAATCCTTCATGGGTGCAGAATCTGAAGATTCGGTCATGTCATTTGGTGCATCACAGTCAGATTTTCTCTTCAGAGAGCCGATGACAGGCTTCGACTGACAGTATGTGGAAAAAGAAACACGTACGTGACTGTTACATATCCATGTAATGTTAGATCTATCATAACCAATGACTTGATGGGTGCATCTTGTCTTACCGCAGCAGTGCTGCTGCAGAGTGTGCCAACATTCCCGCCACATGGACCTTCCTGGACTGGGCTGTTTCGTGCCTGGGCCAAGGCCACAGCTTGCGTGTTTCCTGCTAAGCTCTGCCTGGCTCCCACCAGTTGCACGGGGATGTGGGGGGGGTTGTGACCCCCTGTGACGGCCTGACTGTTGCTAGGTGGAGCTGGGAGAATGGGAGGCGGGTGTCGAGGGGGAAGCTGCACAGGTAGGCGGTGGCCCTGAGCCGTCTTTGGCTGGATGGGAACGGGGCCTTTCTCTAAATTGGCGCTGGCCTGTTGCAGCGGCTGCACCACCAGAGTCTGCGTGTTGATGTTGGCCTTTGGTGTCACTGAGCCGATCGGGTAGCCCTGGGTGGAAGTAGTGACATTTGATGTGGGAACCAGGATTACAGGAGCAGCAGAGCGGGACAGAAGGAGCTGGGACAGAGGAAGTGAGGGAGAGGACGAGGAAGAAGAGGAGGGAGCCACAGAGGCAGCAGGAGTGACAGTCATCGCCGCCTGGTTTCCAGTCTTGACAGTCATTGGGTTGGTGCCGGCCTGCTGATTAAAGCTGGGTTTTGCCATTTGCTGTTGTACTTGCTGAGCAGCCTGAGGGAAAGTCTGTTGCTGCTGCTGAGTGAGAGGAAAACTGGCAGCATCTTTCCTCTCAGGAAGCTCAGACTTGACAGCAGCCGCTTTGGGGGTGGAAGCACAATGTAGAGCCAAGTTCTGCACCTGGGAAACACAGAAGGAAGACGTTTGCTGGCAAAAAAAAATTGTACTGAAATTGAGTCAAATATAAGCCATAAAAACTCTGTCTCATATTGTGCCATTTTAACTGGCACAGATTCCACATTGCAGATGTGGGAAAATGTATGAATTACATGAACCTGATCACTGTCAGACTGGGCATTCGCTGCTGTGGAGGCAGCTTCGTGCTGTTGCTGCTGTTGCTGCTGCTGCTGGGGCTGTGGCTGGGTCTGGGCAACTGCTGCAACAGTAGCTGTTGCACCGCCAGGCATGAAGATTAGCTGAGAGGCAAGTGGGGCTCTAAGAGAACGGTTGACCTAGTAAGAGAGAGCAGAGGTAGTGATAGCACATTTTCTGTCAATTTCTTGAGGGTATTCTGTTATCAGTGATTTCATCTTCTTTATACTTGTCATTTCTCCACCCTGTGAAACACTTATTCCACAAAAAAAAAATGACTTGGCTGCTCTCAGATCACATAGACTACATAGTCTAGTTATCAATAAGAACAGATACCAACAAAAACAAGGGACAAGCTGATCGTGAACTCACTCTAAGATACATCTGTCCCTGTCCTGTCGAGTTCCCACTCAACAGCACAGACTGGTTGAGAGTTGTTGATGTGGCAGAGGTAGCTGGGCCATGTGGACGAGGGCTGGTCATAGTCACACATGAAGATGCGGTGCTTGGATTGACCTGTGAGGGACATTAAAATAACAACCTTTTTAATAAAAAACCTGTTTGACAAAAATTGGCTGTTGAATGATCCATTTTAACATATAAACCTACGGTGGTTGGCACCTGGGACATGTTATTACTTGGAGTATTTGACTGGCGACTGGCTGCAAGCGTGGCCTGGTTTGAAGGGTGAAATAAAAAATATACATATACATACTTATATTTCACCATTGTTCTCCTAACTGCAAGTTGCTGTCATGATGCTGGATACCTGTTGCACAGCAGCCAAGTTGTGGAGTTGAGCATTATTGATCTGCTGCTGCAGCATGAGCTGTTGGAAGTACTGCGCTGCATTAGGCTGTCTCTGCAATGCCTGGAGAGCCTGAAAAAGACACATCAAGACTTAAGACCAATCAAGACCAAAATGTCTCTTTATCTCTTTTTTTATTTTGAGAAGTCAGCGTATAATCACAAGCGCTCACCTGCACAGCTTGCCTCTCATATAAGGACATGCGGGCTATCTGAGGAGCTCGGGAGTTCCCACTTGTCTGAGGATTTCCATTGGTGTTGCTTGTGTTTTGGTCTTCCCCTCCATCCATGTTTGCTATCTCAAAAGGATACTTTTCAGGAGTTGTCACAGATTGTCTGTGCTCTAAAGACAGTCAGAAACATGAACATGAAGCTTATTGCACATGTGGTTAACATCAGTGTGGTTATTCTTGACATGATCACTGTACAAGAAAAATATACGAAGTCACGTGAAATAAACCGATGCAATTATTGTTTGATAAGCACATAAAAAGCTTTGTGAGATTTCTGACTGACCGTGTGTAAGTACACTGAGTGAAGTGTACCTTCAAAGTTTGCTTTGTATTAACTTCGCATTTGCATTGGTCTACTTATTCCTTAACACAGCTCCTTACATAGTGAACAAAGGTGTAACTAACATCCAACTGTGTCTTATACACATAATGTAATTTAACGCATTGTGGTATTTTCATTTGCAATCCAGTTGTCAACATGATAAATGGGTACGAGAGAAAGATCAACATGGAGGAAAAGTTCAAAACATCAGGGGAGGCTAATTATCAATTCATGGCTAACTCCTGTGGAATTTTGTTGCTTGTTAATATCTCCAAATCCCCTTGACAGACCACATCTAAGACATTTTAGCTGCACTGGAACAGTTGTCTACGAGTGCAATTGTTACATCTACTTTACAGTGGAACAAAAGATGCGTTAGGTGGTAGTTAAAAACAGGCTAACTACTTAGCCTGTTAGCTGCTTTCTGCAGGTAGAAAGCTAGTAACTTTACCCCACAAAGGACGCCAATGCTAGCTATTTTATGTTTGTTATTTTCTGCTTGCATGTATGTGCTTACCTCCTCGGGTAATTGCGTGTCTTCTTTGCAGTTAAATTCCGCTAACTTGCAACTTCAGTGTTGGTTTTCCTTGCCAACAACGACAGTCTTTCAGGGCTTTTGCCTCCAACGAAGCCCCGCCCCTCCCCAGTCCTTTTCTTCTTCTTTGTGTCCGCTGGCGGAGGACTCCACCGGAGGAGCGTCCAGGCGCTGCCCGAGTTTAGAGGAAAGACACCACAAACTAAGGCTGGTGAAAAGCAGAACTTGTTGTAAACGGTCAAGTGATTATAGAAAAAAAATTCAGTCACTGATTAATGTGTTTTTGCACCAATCATCATCTTATAATTTCCGCTTTACTTAGCTTTAAAAAAAAAAATTAAAACACCTCTTCCTTTGGTGTGGAGAATTAAAAGCACACCTTAATGAACATGTTTAGGTGGCTTGATATACTGATGTAAAATTCTAAATAATTTTAAAAATCCTTTTGAGACCTTTCTTAATGTAGGTATACCAAAAAATACATTTAAAAAGTGCCTCAGATATTAGGCACAAAGCTTGATTTGTTGCAATTAATGACTCCTGCTGCATAAGTTGATTAAACACTGCTTACACATGTACAAATCTTGACCTATGGTAGACTTAGTGCAAGGTCTCTGTGGTATACTGTGTATTTGGACAGCCTATATAACTTTTAGAAACACCCCATCGAAAGAAAAGAAAAACATTATGTGTGTATTAGATTATCAGGACATGCTGATTTAAGAGGCCAGAAGATGGCAGTAATAAACAATGCGAGGAGGAAATGTAACGGAGATGCTCAGCAATGCTTGTGTTTTTCATAACTGGACGGCAAATGAAATGCAAGAATGTCACAAGCAAGTCAGATCTGTGATCATTGTGTGCTTGTTAATTATCAGACAAATCCCCAAAGCATTGCTTCTCTCGGTGGCCTACTTTGTAAGTCGCTTTGGATAAAAGCATATGCTAAATACATAAAAATAAGAAAAGGGGCCTGGAAGTTCACCATGACAACAGACACATCTTAACCAGGCTTATGGGTTATCTTTAATAGAATCCAAAACAAACAGAAAGCTCTATTACTTGTAATTCAAGACAAATGGACTGCAACAGCAAAACAACAGGGATGTTTTTCTTCCCACTCCAACCACAGGTCGAACCATTTCTACAAGATAGTCCAGGGCACAGTTTACTGAACTAAACAAAGAAATATCAAAACAAAAGTGACCAAAACAAACCAGATAAAGCAGATGTAAGTGCTTTCAATGACTGACGTCATTCAATGAAAATGCACATCCACTTTTGCATCAAATTCAAAAAGGTACGTTTTTTCCTCAGCAGCAATATTATGTATTTTTGTAAAAAAATGTCATAAATCTCAAGAATGGTATCCTAAAAACTGGAACATGATCACAACTATATGGACACAGGAAGACCACAGAAAATGCTGTCACTGCTACCTTGTGTGTTTTAGTACAGAAGCAATAAAGTGGCTAAAATATTTGGTCAAAAATGAGTGCACAGAAAATAACAGACGCTTCATGCAGCACTTTTTCAGGCTCTTAGAACAATGTAGGCTGGCAGGCCAGTATTTGTATTTTATTCATTATCAAATAGTTTTAGAACTATCAACATGTGTGGATTGCAGTTCATGTTTATACATTCTCTCTAAATAACAGGATGTATACACCTTATTTTTAAACATTAACTTGTGAACAAAATCATTTCCGTTTCACTGTTAACAATTCATTTCTTAATATAAACCGGGTGGAAATGTTGTCAGTTTCATTTATGACAATGCCTCTCTGATGAAAACATAAGAGGACAGACAGTTTTAAGATATTAGCAGAGATGCAGATCCTTTTCTTTAATTTGGAAGAAAGAACAATATCCTAACCTTTGGTTTTCTGCAGTGATTTCTACTTGCACAGCAGGGCTGCGAGTACAGTTATTGTGCATACATTTAAACATTTGCATTCACGTTATATCTGTCAAAAGAAAATGTAAACTGACTAAGCCAAAATCACAAAAGCAAGACCAGTGGTGTGCTGTGCAAGCGGCAGCGAGGAGTGGCCACAGTTTGGCTGGTCGCTGCATCTTACACCGTCACAAAACGCACAACAGCCGAGCAGAAGATGAACAAAACACCACATTCTGACAAAATTCAAACTTCTCTCCTTTTTTAAGCCAGATTTCCATGAAAGAGACTTTACTGTTACGTAATCATTTTGGTTGAAAAGTTTGTTTGCGTTAGGAGATATGTAACAGTAGACACATCTGTCTGCCTGTGAATGTTCTGCCAGTCTTCTGGACACAAGTCCAGAAAGTGTTAGCAGTGACTGATTAAGACCAGGCAAAGAAAACAGACGTGTGTGTACCAATAAGCTGTGAAAAAGTAACCTGTGTCACACAGTAAAAAGTTTCTGCCCTGTTCTGAGGTCACATTGGTAAAAGGTGGTCATCTCTTTCTTCTGGCTCTTCCTCTAAGGCATCTGTGGATACTCCCCTGTATTCTGGAGCTTTCTCTCGACTTCGTGATCGGCACACAAAGTCACATCCGTCCTGCAAGGAAGAAGAAAAGATTGTTTGGAAGTTTTGCAAAATTCAAACAAAACTGATCAATCAACTTGATCGGGCTTACAGCTGTTAGGTTCCCCACTTCCACCCAAAAAGCATAATTGGGGAATTGCTCCAACCCCTTGGCTCCAACGATCAGACGCTGGTAGAGGAAACCTCCAATGAGGTAAACAGCCAGAAGGCAGAAACCACTAGAAGAGAAGAGCAAATCATCACTATTAGCTTGTCGAGTCATGTGTGGCCTGACGTTGAGGGCTTTTGTGCCGTTATATGTCATCTTAACATACATGATGAGCAAAACGGAGCCGGCACTGAGCTTGGATGGAATGATCGGGCACACTGCCATGGCATCCAACTCGAACAGGTAAAAACATTCACGATCTCTGTCCCTGTCCTCCATAACCACTTCCAGCTTACCCTAGGAAAAGACAAAGAGAAAAAAGGATCAACAAGAGAAATGCACCAAGTCACAGTTTGATATACTTCACAGAGGTGTTGTCTGATGTGCTTTAAAACTTATGGAAATGTCATTCAGCAGTGTCAGCTCCACTCACATGTAGCAACAACCCATCACTAATGTGGCTCAGGGGCTTTTTGTTTCCAAATACTCAACATTTTTTTCAAACTCAAATCTGGTGATGTGAAAGACATCTTTGTTTCTTTTACCATGTCTGTACTCCTGCTACAGGAGATCATAACAATAGATTTCCTCTTTTCCTTGGAGCAGTGGGTATCATAATTGTCACCATCACTGTAGATCAACATCACCCAGTCACCTAAAAAAGGAGCAAAGTGCTGATCAATAGATTGATTAAAACCATGAAGCCCCAGATTCATCACGCTCTTAGTGTGCCTCTAATGCAAAGACGGATGCGTATTAAAAAATGTATCAGAACAAAGTGGCTTAAAGGGAAATTTGTAAAGAAAATATATATTTTTAAAAGAACATATGTGAAATATGTAAATATTGCTGGTTCTTACTTCCTGCGATGACCTTGGTTGACTCATACCGGCCAATCACTGTTGTTATCGGTGGTGTTTTCTTGTCTATTTGAATCAGTCCAGCTCCGGGAACGCCCCCTGCATCCCCACACAACTGGAACACATATGTGTAGCTCTCTTCTCCAACCATGGTATCCACCGAAATGCTGACGACGCAAGAAAAAAATCTGTTTAGCGTAATACTGCACGCAACTGAAGTGGCAAAAACAGGTCAGCACTGATGGACAGAGAACAATCAGGCAAAATGTGTGTGTCGAGATTTAATTCCCAGTTGTTTAGTGTTAACCCGCACAGCATAATGCCAAGCTTGTGCTACACAGCTGAATCATTTCTTACTTCTTGTTACTGAGTGGCTCTAATCGATTGAGGAAATTCCTCTCAGACGGAGACTCGGACAGCAGTTTGCAGCCCTTGGTGCCGTTAGTAGCCAGCACAACACTTCTACACAGAACCAGCTGGATCGCCAAGGTCCACACCAGGATGGAACCTCTTCTGGGAAAACTAAGAACCTGCAACACATGTTTAGATTTTTTTCAATTGATTACACAGTTTATAAACAATACAAGCGGTTTTTGTATAATTTAAAGGTCAGAAAATCTGCGTGCACTGACAGTGCTGTGCAGAACACTTGAGCCACACCTAATTTCGTTTTACATACGGCCAGGTAAAGATGACAAATGTAATGATGGAAAAACACTGTTTGTATAATCCTAAAGTAATTGAGTCAATATTTATATTGATAGTATGAGCACCGTCATCCTTCCACTTCCCTAAACCCACTGAGGAAAGTTTCTAGTCATCTCTTTAAGTAGTCTTCAGGGAAAAGTTCTTGAAAGACATCTCAAACTTTTTCTTCACCTTTTTTTTTCGTCTTTTACCTGTCAATTTTCCAGGTTCCTGATAATGTTTATTACACATAATGCTGATATATGCCAGGTTTGCAAAAACATTCAGTGATACAGTAAGTGTTTTTTTGTCGGTGGAACTTAAGAAATTAAAGCACGAATTCCGCCCCTGAGCTATGTGCTTTTTTCATTGAATAATTAATAGGTAGGAGAAGTGTGTGCGTGTGTGTGTGTGTGTGTGTGTGTGTGTGTGTGGGGGGGTGGGGGGGGGGTTAATGGTCATGAACAATAACTGAATTAGGGGTTGAGTTAAGAATCTTTTGTTTATGTTTATGCTTTTAGCAGATGCTTTTATCCAAAGCAACTTACAGAGTAGACACAATGTTACAGTTATCAATTTGACAATAAGCTCTCTAGAGGAAAATCTCCGGTCAGAATCAGTGGTGACTGCAAAGAGATAGAGGGAAGTACAGAAAGAGTAGCAGAGGGGGTATAGAGGTATGGGTAAAAGTTAGAATAGGGAATGCTCTTAGAAGAGGTGGGTCAGAAGAGTTTCCTTAAGAGTTTTCTTTTGGTCGACAACACTAAAAAATCTGAGTGTGGTGGTTTGGCTCAAGCTCTTTATACTACTGCAAATGAAGGTTTCCATCCGTTTTTTGGTAAACTCAAAAACAAACAGACAACACCCTGAAATATAAACACACTTAGATTAAACGTTAGTGGTGATCAGCCCCTAAACTTTCATTTAATGAGTAGGTCAATAACACAACTGAAAATCATCCAGGGTTAATATTTGGCATCTGTGACCTGGTACTTGCTAAAAATGTATTTACTTTTTTCAGGTTTACTTGAGGTTGATAATATTTCTAAAGGGTTTCTCAGAAAACAATTAATCACATCTTACATAGAGTAATGAATCATTTTGACAAGGTACAATAATGTGGTTAGACTTTCTTAAGCTTTTCGTGTTGGATGAGTCACCTTTGCGTAAGATACAGTTAGAAAAATAAGTCATCGATATGTGACTGGAAAAGAAGTTGCGAAACTTCGTATTCAGAAACCTTTATGTGCAATAAGTGTGCATGTAAAATGTCTGCTACTCTCCACGAGGAAACAAGTTTTAACCGAGGACAGTTATCAAGGCACCCTCGCTAAAACGAAAACCTCTGCCAAGGTTCAGCACCTACCTTCATGACTTCTTTTACTGTTAATCACTGGAAAAGGCGTCGTTGTATGACACGGTTGAACACAAACTGCTTATGGAAATGTAGCCGGTTAAGTTGCAATGAGCCTCCTCGCGCTAACGTCGCTTCCTGGTGGATTCAATTATCATTAAAGCAGCTGTTTAATTTTACACACAAACTCTTCATCTCTTAATCCCGACGAAGCGGGATATTTAAACTGACAACGTTGTCTTTATTCTGGGAAATTTGCACGGTTTCTTTGAAAATTTATTTTGTGCCACTTAGAAAGCTAACCAGCTAAGGAGAGCTGCAGAGTGCGGAAGTGAAACCAAACACAGACACACGCGCATGTGACCAACAGTCTAACTGAAGGGTGACCAATCAGCCCCTCACATCTGCATCAGCTGACCAGGAAGCTACAAGTGTACGTCACTAGAGAGCTGGAAGGCTCAACAATCGTTTAACTGTTTTAGTTTGATTTATGTGTTGATTTTGTGATTCTGCCTCACAAATTTGTATATTACTATCCGATGTATTGCCATTCATGGAAGTGCAGCAACACCAGCAACGTTTACAAGGATATCAGACTTTAAAACTTGAGGTTGCTTAAGAAGATGTTCTAGATCATTGACATATATACGTATATATGTCTATGTTCTAGACCTGGCAGCCCCAAATATTATTTATACAGTGGTAAGATATCAGCTTTATATGTAAAAATAAACATAACAATAAACGTTTTGGGACTTTGAAAGACAAATGTACATCAATCTTGATGCAGGCAGCCATTTTATACCTGAACCCTTTGAATCCGCAAGGACCAAATAATAAAATTGTGTAATTAATTTTCCAGTAATTCTCTTTGGATGTTTTGGATATGACTAGATATTTCTTGTATATTATTTTTTAGCAAACACTCACCAGTCAATAATCCTTCACCTTAGCTTTGCTTGAGGACAAAACTGGGACTACAATTTTTTTTACTAGTAGATCATCTACTTATCTGCAATTAGATCATTAAATTAATAGAAAAATGGACACAATTTCTCAGCTAATCCAATATTGTGGGAATTTATTGAAGGACATCTTTTCACATATTTTCACATTTTTTTGGTATTTCTGGTAATGATCGGTAGAACTGAATTCATTTTGTTTGGCAGCACTTTGCTGCTTGCTATCTTCTGATTACAGTGGAAGTAGTAATGGTGTACTTTTTTCCCCCAGACATTTCTCTGCAATAAGGACAACCTTTTTTTAAAAATCAACAATGATATGGTTTAAAATGTAATTCATTAATTAATTAATCTGAGGTTGAATATGAATAGATTGTATCTAAAATTAATACCTTGCAAAGACCAGGTGGTTTTAATCATATTGTGGTTTGTAAAAAAGGGTGTAAGGTTCATATACTATGATTCTATGCCGCTTGGGTCTAGATTTTTGAGGCAATATCCGCTAAAATATGACTCAAAGAAGCAAAGAAAGAAGCAGGGCAAAAACAGTATATATATGGACTTCTATCAGCTCAGGGAAACAATGAAACACAGCAAGATGTTTCCTGTGAATCATACATTCTGGGATGTTGAATGCTGCTTTAGCTGAATAGATTTTTTCATAGAAAACAGAAGAGCAAGATAACCTCCATTCGAAAACTCCACAGTATGCAAAAAGCAATGTTTGGTTCTCCATCAACATAGTCAAGGATTGATTTGCATTCAGACAGTTTTTGGATTGGGACACAGAGTGCTCCAGATTACCTCTGAGTATTGTGTGACAGATTGAATTTGAATGCAACCTTAATGCAGCCTGAATGCCTTCACACCTATTGAGTTCTGTCAACTTTTGATCTCATCAGCCAAATAGCCCCAAGTGTAAATGAGAGTTAAAGGTCTTACAAAGTAAATAGCACTGTTTCCTTTGCACTGTTTCCAGTTGCAGCAGCGTTTTTCAAGTGACTCAGCAAAGCAAGATTTTTTTTCAGACAGTCATCCATACTTCCTGCCTCAAATTTATCACTATAAACCTGAGACCAAGCCTTTAACCTTTTCTTATTTTAATCAGGCTGATCCTTTGGCCCCATACCTCTGCTCAGAAACATTTTATAAACTTTTAGCAAGTTTTGAATTGACAAGATTATTTCTTTCTGGCTGCTTCATTTCAGGGAACTGCAATGTCAGGCTTTTACTCACCCTAGAGAGCGCTTGCTTGGTGATCAGCAGGATTTTTGTTAAGTGTTTATTCTTCTCTATTTTAACCTTATTATCCGGAAAGCCGTTCTAGGTAAATACATGTGCACTCTGAAACAATGATTCATAGTTTTCCAACAATAACAGATGTTTGCAATTTACTCTAAAGAAAGAGTAAATGTAGCTGAAATATAAAAGGTGGTCATTTGACTCTGTATGATTGCTGTGAGATAGTCAGCCTTATTGAAGCAAGTTATTAAATCAGTTATTTTAACCACCATCTTTATTAATCCATTTAAACAAAGGTCTAGTCTGAGCTCTATGGGGTAAAATTTTAGTCTCTCATTTCCCAGTTCCTTTAAAGTTGTTTATTGATATGAACAGGTTGAGGAAATGATAAGAAATGCCGCTCAGCAAAATACAAGAGTCCGCCTGTGTGTACTGGCCTGAGGCACAACCGTTAGTCTGAATCAACAGTTTATGTGGCCATATGTTCCTTCACATAAACCCATGTGAAAAAAACTGAATTAGAGAAGAGAAGTCCTCATCAATATAACATGGATTAAAAGGCGGAACTTTGAAAAATGTGGATATGCCTCGACTAATTTAAGTCTGGATATACAGAGCTGACATTAACCCAAAATGCATTATCTGTGCGTTTGTCCACATTTGAGTAGCTTGCACGTCCACTCTCAGGCGAGCACTACACAGCACTATATCTTCTATGCATGCTTAAAGTCCAGTTTGATCAATCACATGCAAAAATGTGTTTTATTGAACTTAAATGCCAGTGTTCTTACAAGTACTTTTACTGGTCTTTCTTTTTTTTACTTACTCAGCAATGCAAATATGCCTTAGTCATAGTACTTCCAAACTTTCAACCCTAGGTACTTCATCAGCATAGTTGTCATTGTTTAACAAATCATTCACTATCAGCCTTGAACACCACCCCTCCCTTGCTGTCCTCCTCTGCTGATTGCCTCATTTAGTTATTTTCAGTCATTAGAAACAGTCTGTGTGTTTTCCTTTCTCTCTCCACTGCAATACCTCCCAAGGGAATGCAGGGAAGTTTTTATAGGTCTTAGTGAGCTTTCCTTCAGAGCCTGTAGTTTCACAGTCCTCACTTTCTTTCTCCCCTCCCCCTCTTCTTGTGTTATCACAACCCTTACCTTGACTGTGTGTGTTGTGCAGACACACCCGGACACTCCATATCAGCCAATCACCGAGACATACTTAGGAGGTGTACTTCCTGTGTGTCGTGAGAGAAGAATAGGACAGGAAAGAGGAGAGATTTGTGTACTTGTTTTTTGCCATAGGGGGTCCACACAGGCAATCAATTGAGCAGTAAAGGGGACGAGAGTAATGGACCAACACTCAGGACTTTTGTTTGGTTTGTGAGAGATCTCCCTGTTCAGCAGCAGCGACAAGACTGAGAGAAAGAGGTGGGGAAAGATAAGTGTCAATCTGTTCAGACTTGTTTGGGAATTTGAGGAAGGAGAGGAGGTGGAGACACACAGAAAGAAGCAACAAGAGAGAAAAGCAAGGAGAACCGAGGCGTAAACATGAACCTTACACAAGAGTCGAAGGAATGAAAGAAAAAGAGAAGGATATTTGAGATTCATTTGAAAACAAGGAGGACGGTTGCTGTGTCTCTCAGACAATGTCAACACAAGAAATGAAATTTCAGTGTTGGGCAATCCCATGCATTTGAGCTGAGCTGGAGTGGGGGGAGACCATTTCTCCCCAGTGTACAACTTCAGGTGAGTCACTCTGAAATGTCTTAACTTCTGTAAATTGCTTCTGATTTCAGCACAGATTTAGATTTGTTCAGCACAACATGCTACATGCCTTGCCTATGTGTCACAGGCCACTGCTTTCTGAAAGACACTCTTGGTATGCTACCTTTAGCACGTCAGTGCTGCATTCTTAAAGAATAAGAAGAGGGTGCCACCTTTGCTCTGGTGAATATGCTTTGAATATGGAATTGAATATACTTTTACTAAACTGCAGCAGCTAAAAACATCTTTGGATTATGTTTTGCTTTCATGAGTGAAAGGCAAAAATGAACCGAACATTATGCAGCTTTACAAATGACTGAAATTCCATTAATAATCACCCACAGGCCAACAAATGGTCCCTGATAGTGAATTGAATTGTATTCTGTTAAACTGACAAATTGTCTTTTGTTTTTTTTAGGTCTCTTCGAGTTATGGTACTATGGGGACCAAAAGGCCCAGCCATAACCTCTTTGACAATTTATTTAACTTCAAGACCAACAATCACAAGATCCAGACGGGTGGAAAAAGCTTCCAAGATTCAAGCGCCGGGTCCAAAATGATATCTTTACTGGAAAAAGAAAGGGAAAACAAACGAGAAGAGACCATTAGAAGGGAGACTGAAACAGAAAAAGTGAGAGACAAAGCCAGGCCCAGAGAAATGGATAGTCTGGAACGACATGCGAAAGAGCGGACTTTTGCTCCCCAGCCCCGAGATGGAGACAAAGAGTGGAGAGAGAGAGAGAGGAGGCAAGAGGATGATAGAGGCAAGAACTCAAGGCCACTGGTACACATAAAGAAGGATATCGTGCAAGACAGAGAGAGGGGAAAAAAGAAAGGTGACACATTTCCCAGAATGAGAAAAGGCAAAACTGACCTCGAGAGGAAAAGGATCAGCTCAGCTGAGATGGTTGAAGAAAGATGTGAAATGAACCAGACAGATCACTTCAGAGGTAGAGAGATGGAGGACTGGGACAGAGAAAGACAGAGGTACAGAGAAAGAGAATGGGATGACATCCGTAGCAGGGTTAGGGAAGAAGGAAGAAATCCTGGAGGAAGATCTGCTGATGAGGAGAGATCGTGGCAAAGGGAGAGATATAAAGCATCTGCTGTTCAGCCCCCAGACAGGATTAGAGAAGGGGTTGATTATAGGGACATTAGAGAAAGAGATGGAGCAAGAAAAAGAGACATGGAGGTGAGAGAAGTTCGAAGGAATTCCCCACACAGGAGACCAGACAGAGAAGCAGAGAGGGGAGAGAGGAGAGAGAGAAGGAGAGATGCAAGAAGTGAGGGAGACAGTGATGAGAGGGAGCTGAGGAGAGAAAGAATGAGGGACAAAGACAGGGATGAGTTGTTCCATCAGTTCAGCAGAAGCGAGGGGGACAACAGGGGCAAAATGCCAAGCGACAGGGATCGAGATAAACGGAGATACAGAGAAAGAGACGTGGACAAATCCAGGAGAAGAGAGAGAGAGGACAGAATAGAGAGGTACCGAGAGGCTGATGGGAGAGAAGAAAGATATCCAGACAGGGAAGGGGACAGATGGAAGGAAAGCGGAAGGGGCTTCAAACATTACAGGAGAGAGGATGATCGATACAGAGAGGAGAGAAGAGACACAGAAATACGGGAAGGCAGAAGAGGTAGAGAAAGCGGGACCCTGAGTGATTCGGCTCCAAGGGCGCTGCCACGAGGCCAGAGCAGCGGAGAGTGGAGCAGCGACATGGACAGTGAAACGAAACACAGAAGAGACACTTATGAGAGGAGGGCAGCAGGGAGAGAGAAGAGAGGTGATCGGGAAAGAAGAAAAGAGGGACCAAGAGACTTTACGAGCTCTGAGAGGCAGCAAGTACAAAGTGAGAGAAAGGAGAGAGATGGAAGAGGAATGATAAGCAGTCTACCAGAGCAGAGAAGGATGTGGTTAGAGCCACAGAGGGGCAAGAATAGTAAAGACGAATGTGTAGACAGAGAGAGGCAGACGAGGCGGAAAGAGGGGAGGAGTGAAGAGAAGGGGAATATGGAGGCCCAGGCAGATTGGGGAAGAGATGAGCGGCGAGCAAAAGGGGAACCACATGAGGGCCACAAAATCAGTCATCAAGGCAGGCCTGCAGGGAGAGATGAGTACAGGGGAGACCTGGTGGGGTTAAGCGTGGATGGGGAAGAGGAGGGTCAAATATGGAGAGAAGGAGGTACTACAGGGAAGGAACATCTCTCTGACAGTGACAGAGGGATGGTCGGCACCCGACAGAGGAATGTAGAGGGAGAGAACCTGACAGATAACACTGAGGAGAGTGACAGAGAGGAAGAGGGTGGGAGCGATCACTGGGCACGCTCCGAGAGTGAAGGAGGAAGTGAGGCCGAGTGGAGGCAAGACAGTGGCAGAGTGCTGTCAGAGGAGGACGGCTTTGTGACCCCGTCCAGTGGTGGAGATGAAGAGGACGAAGGGGGAGATGATGAAGAGGAGTTTAAGGACTGTCAGGAAATGTGGGAAGGTGGAAATAAGAGTCGCACACCTTCTGGCTTCAAACAGAATGAAGGAGATGGAGAGAGTGAAGAAGAGTGGACATTTCAAAAGGAGGAATCAGTTGATGAGGAGGAACAAGGAAGGGAAAAGAAGTTTGTTTTCTGTGTAATTGGGCAAAGAACCAGCGAGATGTCACAGTCACTGGGAAGTGAGAGGGGTGGAGCAGAAGGAGAGAGAGAAAATGTAGAAACTCAGACTCACAATAGGGATGACCTCATGCATAACCCTTCAGATGACTGGCATCTGACATCAAAAAGAAATGATGACCCACCAGCGACTGTAAGTGACCAACAGACTGGAGGTGACTATTGGACACCCAAGGAGGAGACACCTGCCTCTGGAGATGCATCTGAGGGGGACATTACACATCGTGTTTCATCAGAGCTTCGGGGTGCAGAACCCGGAGAGGAACGACAGAGCGGGGAAGTGGAGCCCCACCTCTCAAAAATCAAAAGAGACTCGCAGACTGAAAGACTCCTCAAAGAATGGAGAGAGAAAAATAAAGAACCAACAGCCAACCAACATTCTCCTGCCTCAAATAATCCCTCCCTCAGTCTTAAGTCTTGTGGCAGTTTGGAGGAGATGCAGCCTTTCTTGGATCAGATAAACACAGAAACAATGAGTCCAGAGGAGCTGGAAGCCATTCGGATCCGAATGAGTGGAGCTTGGAGCATCTCTGAGGAGCCCAAGCGGCATTCCCAAGCACCCCATCTCAAATGGGCGAAAGATGTGGTGCGCGAGATCCTGGGAAAATCAGAAGAACATGACGCAGAAGAACCAAACAAAGACACACAGGAGGATCACGAGGGCAACCAATCGGGGACCAAAACAGAATCGTCTGGTGTCACACTGACCAAGGATGTGGAGCACTTGGAGCCAGAGGAAGAGCTGATGGAGGATTTTAGAGGTATGGGACAGAGCCACGCTGACATGCATGCAGACCAGGTGAAAGCTATGCATGTTGTAACACCTACATACACTCATGCTGACACACTGGTTAGCACAGGAGGGAAGGACGAGCACACTGCGGACCAAAACACTGACGGTTCAGTTCAGTCAGAACAAGCAGATTTGGCTGAGTTACAAGAAAGAGAAAAAGAGGTGGAAATGTACCTAAGTGTGAGCAACACACTCTACAAGCATAACAGCTGCCCCATTCTTAATTTTCACTCTGAGTCTGACTTGATCACCCTACCTAAAGAGGGAAAGAGCCAAGAGGAAAGACAGGGAGAGGAGCCTGAGGATAGCGGTGTCGCTGAGCAAGCGGTGAAAACGAAGGTGGAAAACGGAGAGGGAGAGGAGATAGGTGAAAAGAAAAAGGTGACTGTGAAAAGCTCCTGCAGTTTTCGGGATTTGGGTCCTGAAGCTCGCTTACGAAGAAGGGGGATTCGTAAGACCACTGAGCGAAGAAACGGAGAGCTGCAAGGAGTGGAAGAAGAAGTTGAAGAGGGTGTTGGAAGGGATCGCAGAGCCAGAGTATTCCCACCAACAGGTAAAGGCAAGGTACCGGGAAAGGATCAAATCAGCAAGTCTCTTCGCAAAGCTGCAAAATTACCTCACCCCCTTTTAACTTGTCTCTTCTTCTGGTCAGTCGGACTTGAAAATCAATCCAATCAAATCCGACTGACATTTCAGACATGATCGCTTGCATAAGAAAAATGCCAAATCAAATGACTCAATCACATTAATCTTTTAATACTTCAATCACTTCGTCACTTCTTCTCTGTTTTAGTCTTAGTGGTCTTTTTTGTACATTCAAACCTTGATTTTTTTTTTATTTTCTGTTACCATATATAAAACAATCAGTGCTCTGATCTAAACACCATGCGTCAACCAAACTGAAAAGTGCGTCACAGTGTTGTGGTTGTAGGTAGTGGGTGGAAATGAATCGAGGTGGAGAAAGTAAGGGAAACCCAGAGGTGTGAGTTAAAAGGCTGCCACTAATCCAGCCATGAGACACAACACGAGGAGCAGGACTTACTGCAAACACTATAATCTCTTCAGTTGGAGCAGGGTTACTAATTCAACTAACCGACATTTAACTGGTTAATTTATTATTCAAATGATTGTTTACTCCTATCATCTTTACATTATCATAAGTATCATCTTACTGAAATACAATAAATCCATCGGCATAGATTGAGGGGGATATGCTTTTGTATGACGTTTCTACAAATGGACGCCTTTTCATTCCAGATGAGGAGGATGATCGAAGCAAAAGTTGGGAAGAAGTGGAGCTGAGGTAAGTGAAAGAATTATAAATCTCCAAGATTTACGAAATTCTTTCAATTTTTAAATATGGTTCCCTGATGACAAACCCCTTAAATTGTGCTCTAAATTGAAGAGTGTTTTCAAGTGTCATTCAAAGCTAAAATTAATCAAAATAATCAAAATCAGATAACAGGAAATATTTAGCACTTTAAAAAGACTGTCAGCCACGTTTCAACAAGTCTGTTTAAAGTAATTCTTTCTTGTTGCTGTAGAAATGTTTTGGACACGATCGAAAGGCGGAAGAGGAATTCAAAAATTTTCAGTGAGTAATTTTGGTTTACCTTTCTATTTTCTAGCTTTCCTCAAAGCCAAAGCCTGTTGATTCAAATGAATGCTTTTGGGGATTTTTGTTTTTGTGTTCTTCTGAAAAACGACGATGAGAAAAGACTACATGGACAAAATGACCTGTATTCTGATCATATCTGCTCTGACTGAAGATGAGGGAAAAAAGAAACTGTTGAGCATTTCCCTTCAGTGCTTATGATTCACACCTTTGTAAATACCGGATCAGTAGCTAATTCGACTATGCTCATATTTCAACAAAATACACCTATCAGAGAGCAGTTATCTGATAAGAAACTTCTTTAAACAATCAAAAACTGTAGTCGTCTCCTTTTCCCCCCTCATGATTCATGGAGCTATTGCACGAAAAATAGGAAAGAAGTGTTTGTGGGAATTTTGTAGGTGTGTGTCTGTGCAAGCCACAGACAGGTTTCTGCAAGCTCTCATTTCCACAAACTCGTGGAGAAAACAGCAGCTACCCTGACTCTGCATTCCGACAAGTATGTGCAAAAGGAACGCTATCATGCAAACACCCAGCGGCTGACAGTCTTCTGCTGCTATCTTTGTTTCCTGTATGTTTTAACACACTTCTCCTCTGTCTTCCCTCCCTCTGCCCCCTTTTGTTTGTCTCCCTTCCTCTTCTTCCACCAGATGCCTCCCCGCTCTACCAGCAGTACAGCGAGGCAGCCCAGAACATTGAGATCCTTCGCCAGTCCCGCTCTGATGTCCTGTCTGTATGCGAGGAGCATACCCCATCTCCTGTCCCCTCACCTCCTCCTGCCCGCAGGCCTCTTCCTCCCCTCCCCGTCATCCCACACCCCCACTCCTTGTCCCATAAAGACTCCATCACTAGTTGCAAAAGCTTGCCTCTTCCAGAGCCCCCCAAGAATGAGGGCAGGCCTTCCTCTCCACGTCTGTCCATCAGCCTCACACAGTCGGCCACATTGTGGAGGGACTTGCCGGCGGTTAGAAACAGTTCTGAGCTGGGGGAGCTTGGAGAGGATGAGACTCGACTACAGGAGGTAACTGTCAGCACATAACTAACTGCAACCGCAGTATGAATATGACAGTGTGCTCTCATAAGAGCCCTCACATGGTACAAGTTAACACTTGTTCCACGGGATTCTTTTGAATTAAGATGAAAAGTTTGGACTAGTTTTAGTGTTACACGTTACACGTCTGCCACGTTGATACTCAGGAATTTCAGCGTCACATTCCTGATGCCTCCAGCTTTCTCCAGTCAGCCCTGTTGAATGCCTTCGGTAATGGTCCTGCAAATTGTAGTCTTTGTTTTCCATGTTCTATATTTTCATCCCCATTCTGTTCGCCCTTAGTAAAGAAAGTCTCGGGACTCTTTTGCACATTGTTTCCTATCAGCAGATTTCCTGATGATTCGTTTAACTGCCATTAATGGGAAACGCCTGTGAATCACTGCTACACTGGGATTACTTCACACCTCAAACTACCACATAACAGATCATTAAACTTCCCTCTGATCTAGTTTGTACTGACAGAAACATGTTTTTGACCAGAAGATTGCACAAAGATGTTACTATGTCGTGTTAGTTTTTTTTATTTTTTTTATGTGAATGTGAAACCTTGTGTCAGACTGGGAATTTTTCCACGCGTTGCAAAATCGTACTATTTGGAAATTGCTCGCCTTCTGAGAATGTACGGATGTGTGCTTGTTTGATGTAATTTGCTATGTGGTTTTCACTTTATCTTTTTTTCTCGCCGTGTAGGTTAGATTTGAGGTAGTGACCTCTGAGGCCTCCTACTGCCGAAGTTTAGACGTAGTCGTTGATCACTTTGTGAAGTCCAAACAGCTGGGGGCGCTGCTCACCACTCAGGACAGGAACTGGCTGTTCTCAAGGCTGGCTGACGTCCGAGCCATCAGCCACAGGTAAGACATGTTTGACCTCGGTGGAGCAGGTTTTATCAGACATTTTATCGTGCTCTATCTTCAGGTGGGTTTATCTGTCTGAATGGAGCACACATCACATGGTCATAAAGCTGTTTGTGCTTTGCTGCTCAAGCAAAGTGCTTCAAGTCCTTCAAACTCTTTTTTAAAATCTTGGTTTTAGTTTTTTGACAAAACTGGAGGAGCGAGTGGAATCAGACATCATGCACTTCACTGTGTGTGACATTATTGCCCAGCAGTGCAAGCGCTTCAAAATGGTGTATGTGCCCTACCTCACCAACCAGTCGTATCAAGATGCCACCTACCAGAGACTCATGTAAGCATCTCACTATTCTCTTATTCTCTTGGATTTCTAGCGTTTTCTTGCATAAGAAAAACATTGATTTCATAAACACGTGATCTATTGTTAGATTCCCTTTCTTTATTTGTTTGTTTTCTTTTTTTTTCAAATCAGGAATGAGAATCAAGAATTCAAGAGGATTGTGGAGAAGTTGGAGAGAAGTCCAGTTTGTCAGAGACTTCCTCTCCGTTCTTTCCTGGTGCTTCCCTTCCAAAGGATCACAAGAATTAAACTACTGGTCCAAGTATGTATGAAGACATACACGATCACATCAATTGCTAGGAATTTATATAACATATTATATCTTTTTACCCATTCAACTGTGACAAACCTTTTTTTTTGTACAGAATATCGTGAAAAGAACGGCCCCTGGCACCCCAGAGGCGGCACATGCAATCACAGCCTTAAGACGCCTAGAGAAGGTACAGGATCTTCTTCTTTTCCACTCTACATAAACTAAAATTTAAATGTATGGACAGTAGTTGATGTAAAGAAACCTCTTCATTTGTCTCCTCTCAAGCTGATTCAAGAGAGTAATGACAGCATCTCCCAGATGAAAAGCATCGAGTCTCTGGTTTCTCTCAGTGCTAAAGTTGACTTTGAGTGCAGGGTAAGTCACATGGAACAGGGTTAACCAAATGATCATCTCTTTTTTTTAAATGTTTAGTTAGTATTTTTATTGAATACTATCACAGACATAGGTATTTGCCGTTGAACGTGTGATTTATTCATTTAGCATCTTTCAGCTTCATCGTGGAATAAAAGTACACTTTAGGATCATGGATTTGATTTCAATGAAAATGTTAGGATAATACAAAGCACAAGAATGTTCTTTAACAGATGTCTGTTCATATATTTATGAGATGGCTCAGATGGTGTCATGTGGCCTATGTGTAAAATTCTGGCAATCGCATAACAATCCATGGCCTTAACCAAGCTAAAGGTAGAAAACTGTTTGAACTCATGGAGGTGTGGTTGATAATGTTTCAACAGATTAAGCTTCTGCTTTCTTTCCTAGACTCTTCCTCTGGTCAGTCAGTCTCGGAGATTAGTGCGAGAAGGTCCTGTGACTGAACTGATGGATTTCTCTCTGAAGGACACAGAGAGGAGCGCATACTTGCATCTCTTCAACGACTACCTGCTACTCTCACTACAAAAAGAGTGAGTCAGCGAACATGTTCCTTTATAATGCCGCGATAACCATCACCGGCCACTCGGCATCACTATGGACCCCGGTTGCTGCATCCTGTTTTCTTCCTGCTGCCTTGCTTATCATTTCTGATTTTGCTGTCTGTCATCTCCAGAGGGGGAAGATTCACTGTAATCGACCACTCGCCTGTGTCAGAACTTCGCGTAGAGAATTGTCGTGTCAAACTTCACTCGCTACAGAAGAACCTGTTTCGCCTTTACATGTCACAAAAGTCCCTGCTGCTACGGACCAACTCACAGTAAGACAGAGACCTGAAAAGACCCCTTCATTTGTTGCCACATGATAAAAAATTGCACAAGGCACATTGTTCTTTCATCTTTTTCCAACAGGAGTGATAAGCTACGTTGGATTTCAGCCCTGTCCAGGCCTCATACTGAAATTGATTTTTCTGCTGCACAAGGTAAACAAGTAATCCCTAGTTTGCCCCCTCCAAAGTGTAACTTGGCATGTATTTGGTTAAGGGTTGTGAGATGGTTTTTATTATTAGTTATAAGAAAAGGAATATCAGAGTTTGAACATTTGGAAGGTTTTGTCAATAAAAACTGATAAAAATTATACATTAGGTGAAAATGTTGTATGGGAACAGAAAATGCTGATCAATTATATTTTATAATTATGCTGATAAGAGATTGAAGTAGGCAGCATTAGCAGAGATAGGCCTGGATGGACGCTATCGCTGATGCTGCCTTTCTTTTGGATTTTTTCGTGGCTCTGTATCTGCTTGCCTTTAAAGCTTTACGTCCTTACTCCCTTTTCTCATCTAGACTTTGTACAGATGCAGTGTATTCGAGCTTTTGTTGCCCAGCAGCCAGATGAGCTGTCTTTGGAAAAAGCTGATGTTATTCTAGTCCATCAGGAAAGCAGTGACAGTAAGACAATCACACTTTTTAAATGCCATGCAGAAAGTGATTTATCTATGCAGTCTTTTAATGTACAATATACATGAATATGTGCATTAGCTCAGCTTGTCCTCGTTGGATTCTCTTATGTTCACAGATTGGGTTGAAGGGACGAGACTTTCTGACCGACATCGTGGATGGCTACCCAAGTCCCATTTGGAAACCATTAGTAGTTCCAGAATCAGAAAACGCAACCTTTCAGATGCCCTTAAACTGACAACAGCAACGGCTGCCGAACTGACAAACCTTGGGATGGGAAGAGACAGCGGGATGTCTTGAATGTCACCCAGCTGAGGGCTCATACCTGTTGGAAATCTGATGATTGGTATTCAGAGACTTGGCTGTTTAAACACTGCTTACATGGGTGCAGGAGCTTTAAAAAAACTGCAAGAATGCACACCCGTGTTTCACTGGATCTTGCTAGATTCACTCTGTGTATTGCATATAGAGCAATGCATGGACTGCTCAAACCATCTAGAGCCAACAAGGCCTTTGTGTGACTGTTTAATTGCACTGTAAAGTGTTAGAAGCAATATTTTATAAGGGTACATGAGCTGATTTGAGTTTTAAGAAGAAAATTCTTTAAGGAAACTTGCCTTTTTCCAAGAAATATTATTTTTGGAAAATGATATATTTTGTGTAAATCCCAGAATTTGTATGATGCAAGCGTGCTTTTAAAATGTGTGTTTCTGCACATATGCAGCAACACACATTTAATGTTCAAGAAAGTTCAACAGAGCTTCAAAGGACATACAGACATTTCAATAAATTTGGATGTGAAAAAAAAGCTTCTGACCATCACTGGGTTTGCATCTTTGCCGGCATTTTAATTTTTTTTTATCTGCTAATAGCATTTTGTTGATCTATAAATCACACGACGAGTTTAACCGCTTTCGTCAGGATGTACCCGTTTACAGTAAGGATTTGTTAAAAGTTGTTTGACAGTTCTGGCATGCGCCTGAAGGAGATGTTTACAGAACAAAATGAACAGTTCAGATGTAGAAAAAAGGATGCCATGCACGCTACGCACGTAGCTTAGTTAAGGCGTGGCTGGGGGAAAGAGTCCAGTTTTCCAGCGTTGCTATTGGTTTTTTGTACCGTACTGTTAAAAAAATAGAGCTGCAATATCTACAGGTTGACAGTCAGCCTTACCCAATAAATGAAAGGCCATCTACCCTCCGTTTTTTTCTATTGGACAAAAATAACCGTCAATTCATTTACAGGTCCCTGATTGGCTATATTTGAGGCCGATGGGCGTTTTCGTATTTGTTGTTGTTTTCGTTCAGCAGAATAAGTAGAGCAGTCGACATCTTTGAAAGCCAGCAAAGACGTTTACGTTTTTAGTGGGGTTTACCCTCAAACAGGTCTTTACAGACATTGTTTGGAAAAAAATCTGTCCAACTGGTTCCATTGGAGCGTATTTGGATTCGTCTTGTTTAAGTGAAACTCGGTTTTGTGTTTTAAAGGTATGTAAACAGCAGCTTTGTTAGCTACCGTTGCTAGCATTACCTTTCGCACCACGCCTGAAAACATCTGATTGAACTTAGTTCAAATCAAATGCTAAGGTAAAATGTGTTAGTTGGGGTTTTTTCGGGTTTTGTAGGTTATTTGTCCGAAGGTTCTTATCAGTGGTTTTGGTCTTTGGTTCAAGTCCTAGTTCATGGAAGGCTGTAAGTTACCCGATAGAAGCCTTGTTTTGAACAGTGACGTGGCCCATCCTGTGGATGGACTCCGTGAACCTGGAATAATGTCATCCTGACCTCACGGACGTGCACAGTTTGCAAAAAAATACGGTCGTTAATTGTGGTCGACCGAGAAATATTGACAAAGTCAATATTTACTTCCACTCATGTAACCCCAGGCTTGTTTAAAAAAAACAAAAAAAAAACTACTTCCACAGCAGCTGCTCGTCATCGACATGAGTTTTAGTAATTGAAAATGTGGTGAAAATGACTATCAAAACGTTGTGTAATCAGTGCTAATATGCACACCAACGAACCAAAACAAAATTAAATCTACATTGACAGTTTACAACAAAAACAGCTCATCCTCTGATTTCAAAAGATGGAGTTTCTGTGTCCTACATTAGCAGGACAGAATGTGCTTGACTGATTGGGAGAAAAAAAAATTGTGCTGGGTCATGTGATAAGTAAAAAAAAAAAAACCTATTTTCCTGCTGAATTATGGACTCTTTGCTCTAATTTAATGGTTTTGCTGGACCTGAAACCCAACATTTAAAAATGTAGCCCCCAAGTGATTGTTACCAATATATTAACTGTTGGATAAAAAGAGTCCTGTATTGCATATAGAGGCAAAATAGTACCAATCTGTCTGTTTGCCTTAGAGGTGTTATAGCCACAACATTGTACAGAAATATGAAAATTGGCATAAATATTTACAACATATTCATGCAGTCCAAAGCCTGTCATGTATATTGATTTAATCAAAATATCCTCTAATATCAAAAGCATTTCACCAGTTCAAATTAACCACTAAAAGCCAGAAAGCATTATAACTCAACAATTTGAAAGTCTGTCCACCCAATTATTATTCTGATCAATATCCACGTTATGCTGCAATTGATTCCATTGTGTCCCAGTTTAAGCACCTATTATGGTATAAACGGGACATTTGATTAAAAGACTGCAGCGTCGGAACCACTTGTTTACATGCACTGGTTGGTGAAGTCAGACAGTGCTCATTCTCCTTTGTCTTTGTCAGTAAATGTTGCCATTGTGAGAGACTTCATGTCTGTTCTTGTTGTTTTCAGATGAGCAGTCAGTATCAGCGCTCAGTGCCACTTGAGGTGAGGAGAGCGGAAGGAGAGCGAGTCCGGGCCAAGCATCCTGACAAGATACCGGTCAGTATGAAAACAGGTTAATTGTTGTTGGCAACATCTTATTTACACTAAGAGACGTCATTGCATTGAACAGGAAAAAAAAAAATCATGGCTTAGTAATGAATTAGGCTAAGAGGGCATTTTAGCTTGTTTTTTGTATTATCGGATCTCTATTTTTCATTTACTAAACAGTATTTTGTAGAGTTCTGTAAAATGTTTGCAAAGTGCAGCTTTGATCGTATACACAGCCGGTGTCTTTGCTTATTGTTGCTTCTGCTTCCGGGTGTTTTTGATGCTTTCTAGATCATTGTGGAGAGAGCCCCGAGATCACGAGCTCCTGAACTGGACAAGAAGAAATACTTAGTGCCCTCAGATTTAACAGGTGAGATTCACTAATGCATCATTTGGAACCGTAGGGAAACCATCATCATCAGGGAGGGAGTATTTAAAAACCTTTTGGCACACAAAAACATAAGACATGATCAGAAGTACAATGAATTATTTTTCTTACTTGTTAATTTCTTGCAGATATTACTTTCTTTATTTTTTCACATGAAACAAAACTTCTGTGTTTGACCTTTTACTGACTGTCTTGTTATTTTTGTTTCTCTTTATCCTTCCCTTTTTTTAAAAAAGTGGGCCAGTTGTGTTTCCTGATCCGCCAGCGTGTGTCTTTGAGACCAGAGGAGGCACTGTTCTTTTTTGTCAACAACTCTCTTCCTCCATCCAGCTTCCCTCTGTCTGCAGTCTATGAGGTAACTGCCTCTGTCCAGCTTCTGTATGCTCACACACACACACACGACCAGCTGCGGTGCAAACATGATGTTATTTCTTACTGTATCTTTTTTGCAGTCACGTATGCTTACATAGAAACACTTCCCATGGAAGGTGGTTTAATAAAGAACCGGACTTTCTTGCAAAGATCTGCTTAGACAGCATTGTTGCTTCACTTTCCACTTCCTTTTGAAGAACCTATTCTCTCAATTCTACTTCCAGTAAGACACTAGTTTCCATTAATGACTCTTTTCTTTGCTAATATTCTGTTTTTGTTCATTTTTTGTTGAAGGAGCACCATGAAGAGGACCTGTTTCTCTACATGACCTATAGCAACGAGAGTGTGTACGGGGCCTGAGGGAGTGCAAAAGACTCAGAGAGAGAATGAGAGGAGAACATTCAGTCTGAAATAAAGATTTGGTTTGTAATGCTTGGCACCACTTTGATTCTCTGTATTAGTTTTGATATATAACTACAGCAGATGGTGGAGGTAAACCTTTATACAGGGCAGACCTTTGACAGTTTATACCTTTGACAGTATTTCAAGATGAGCATGATGCGTTTTAGGACAACAAGTTTTTTTGATACCTGGTGATAAAGAAACCCTAAAGTGAATGCATTTTTAAAGGAAGCTATTGAAATTAGGTTGGAAACTCTCATTATCTTTCTCAGTCATCTGTATTTAATGCAAATAGTATTTTTTGGTTGTTTTGTAAATTATCATAACATTTTGTGGAAAAATAAAGAAAATGCAACAATTCAGTCTTCTTTTTATGTGTCTGCACTCATAAAATGTTTGATGCAAACGGGAATGACGAAGTATTGATTTGTAATTCTAAACATTTTCACCTGTGATTTAAATGTTCACATTTTACTACATTGACAACAATTCAGAGGCACTGTGTCAATGAAACTTCAGTTATCAGACCTCGTAGAGCATTTATTAGTTCTTGTTTGCCAGGCAGTACGCAGACAAACGACCAACCCAAGCTATTTTTACTACACTTATATGGGGTTTATGGTAAGAGCGGAAACAAGCCAAATGTTAATGGGGAAGTGTTCTGTCTTTACTGATTAGATGAGTCACAGCTTTCACGGGACACTTCGATGTGAGAAAATTAGTCAATTTTATTTTAGAAAAAAAAATTGCACATTATCTCTGCAACTGGGTGTGATCCGGGTTTCGGTCTGCATTCAGAGGAGGTTACATAACCTCTTTGTCAATTGACAAAAGATACATCGGGTGAATCGAAAGTTAGAGAATCAGAAGAGAGGAGCCATGGAGATGCAGGAGATCTCGGAGCAGAGTGAGGGAAACAAAGCAGAAGAGGGAGCAAGTGAACCTGTGCAGGAGGTCAAAACCGAAGGTGAGCCAGAAATTGAATGTAATCTGACTGATGTGACTGGGAATCTGAATTATTACTCATTAAATTAATCCCAAACTGTATAACAAAAAAGAACGTGCTCTGAGCAAAAGAACATTTTTACATTTTGATTACATCTTTAATATATATATGGATAAAAATGCAGCATTCAAATTTACCTCCAAATTCAGTATTGCTGGGTGAACTCTGACTTCTCAGATCAAAACCGTTCTGTCTGTATTTTCATCTTTAGAGGAAGCAGAACCAGACCATTACGATCAACTTCGGGGCCCAACTGAAGACGTCTACACAGAATCGTTTTATGCTGCAGCTCATGTTAAAGCAAAAGCAGGTAAACATCTCCATAAAGTGCATTGTGTGTCCTGTAGGATGAACAGCTGGAGGTCCCAGACTCTGCATGTGCCAACAGCGTCTGAGTCTGTGTGTCTGTCTGTAAAATCTCCAATTATGTCTTCTGTGTATGAAGTTGTTGAAGCAACTCATTATGTTTCTCAAAGTCTTAAGGCTTTAAATCGTGATCGGCAATTAATGGCTTACACTGCTGGTTACTCATAACGGAGATCTTCATCAGCTTTTGGTCTCCACCCCTGTGGACTAAAATACTTCAACTTAAAAGTTTAGGTTCCATGGGAAAAGTTGGACTAATTTTGTGTGACTTTTTAAAAGTGGCAAGAGGGTTTGTGATCATAAACTTTAAGGTTTTATAAACAAGGTTCTTTAATTTCTCTGATGAAAAACTTGTGCATGACAACTTTATGATATTCATTTGTAATAAGAAAAGATTGATCAAATGGTTTTTTTTAATAACAGAAAAGGAAGAATTTCTTTTTGAAAAAGTGAAGTTGCTGAGCAGTATGGTGAAAACTCAACGCCCAATGAGTTTGTTTTTTCCATGTTCGCGGAGGCTGAACTGTAGAAGGTTTGAACTGGTGTCTGGTTTTGGTTTCAAAATTTGCCGGAATAGCCTAAGCAGTTTTTACTTCTCACCTCTGTTTATGTAAAGCATTTTACATTGTAACCATCAGCCCAACGCATAAAAACACAGAAATCGTATTATCAAACAAAACAGAACAACAGATCTAACATGAGAAAAACCCTAATGCTTTTACATGTCACATTTAATTCTTTCTTTATCCTTGCAGTTTTAACAGTTTTAGACTTCATAAGAACTGCTGACTGTATTTATAAATATTAATGCCGGAAAATAATGTGTTACAAATCATTGAGCATTTTTGTGACTTAGTTAACTCATAATACTTCCAGAAATGTAATGAAAAGTTGTACAACTATGCAGCTGCTGCCTTACACTTAACCACTAACCACAAACTATGACTTTAAATTTCTGCCTGAAGTAATACCAGTAAATTGAATTGGCAGCATCTATGAAACTTGGAGGTCCAAGGAAAGGACCTTCAGTTCTACTTGATAAGAAACACTTTGCATTAACATTAAGAAAGTAAAAGGTCTCACTTGACCAGAGGGAGGTTTGGAGATTCAACCTTAAAAAAAGATTTCTGACCAAACCCAGTGTTTAGAATAGCCCGTTTTAAATGGGATATAATGCATAGTCAGCAAATACACAAATAGTTTTTGTCATACTCATCAACACAGCCCCCCTTAGTGAACTCTCCGTGGCTGGCTGGATAGCATAAGCATCTATTTTTTTTTTTTTTCTTAAAGCGCACGACAAAATGAACTTGATTTTTCTGCGACTGTGTTGCTCAATGTCATGGTCTAGTTTGTGGTTTTGTCTTCATGCCTTTGCCTTCCTATAAGTCATGATTTTACGCCTGTTTTTTTAGTTGTTGTGACAATTCATAAGTGAAAAAGGAAGCTGAAAGTTGAAAGAATATCATAGCCCAAGGATTACTTTCAATTTCCAACATACACCCATGTGTGCTATCCTACTTGGCAAATTCAAACTAAGCGAGAAAAAATGTCAAAAACATTTGAGCAAACTCTTGGTATGAACCAGTTTTCTGCACTACATTAAAAAAATCATTCTGTACAATTCTGTACCAGTGGCGTTGGTATCTTACACTGTGACCCAAACCTCACTGTGACCTCAGATTAAATCCCATCTGTTGTTACGTCTCGAACAGTGATAAGTTGTCACTCTTACACGCTCACACACATTCTTCCTAAAGAGATGAAGACAATTCATCCTTTAAGAGCGAGACACAGGGAGATATGAAAATTTTTTTGGCATTCAAAGACAAACCGTCCACTGTGCTCCTTGAATAATTTAGGAATCAGTGAAGGCCGAGCTGTCGCTATGGTGATGAGACAAAGCGGGGTGTTAAAAGAGCACCGCTGCAGGCAGTAGTGATTCAGCAGGACGGGAGGACGGGAGCAGGACAGTAAACAAGCCGCCCCGCAAACACCGGGACATTTTTCTCAATGTACATCAAATTCTGTCGCAGCTATGTTGAGGATAAACGAGACGAAGGCGGCGAAAACTTGGCGTCCAAGTTGTCGGTTGAACTGGAAGGAGAGAAAGGTAGGAAGAGGGCGGTTTAACCCAGCCCTCACGGTGGTCTGTGTTGTGCTCACCGCCTTCTATTTTTATGTCTTCCTTCTCAGGAAATCAGAGTGAGGGAAATGCTCGCCTGTACCGAGCCGCCTGTTTGCTCC
Organism: Menidia beryllina; assembly: GCA_013363375.1. Classification (NCBI taxonomy): domain Eukaryota; kingdom Metazoa; phylum Chordata; class Actinopteri; order Atheriniformes; family Atherinopsidae; genus Menidia; species Menidia beryllina. Next base: position 3,056,858 of record JABUIW010000019.1, on the reverse strand, counting down.
TCACAGTGATCTGCGTGGTCCTGCTGCTCATCATCATCACCCTCAGTGTGAAACGTGAGTTTCTGCAGCCATGATTCCTTTGCAACAACAAACCACTCCTCCTTTGATTCTCTTTGTAACACTAAAGCTGATCCTGAAAGCTTTTTCTGGATCAAAAGACTGGGGAGTGCAGTTTTATTCAGTTGCAATGCCTCGGTGCTTTTCCTCCTGACAACAACAGACCAGACACGAAAGCTGTGCCCAGCTGCAGAGCTGCAGTCTTGGGGCATTTCTTCTTTTCCTCATCTCCCCGCCCACTCTGATTTCTAGTCCAAACTGGATCCGCAGTCTGCTCTAAGGGAGAGGAAACTAAAACGACTGGCAGACTGACTCCCCCCGGGACATGCAGCCCTGAACAGTGCCAGGACCTCTTCCCAAACATCCACTCCAAACGTGAGCACTCACATGCAGACATGTGGCGTCAAAACCAAGAAGACATCTGAAACTTTGAAAATCACAATATTTTTAGTGATAGTTCTGCTTTCACAATGACCCGGAGTATTTTTTAACCAGGCAGCTGAGGGAGTTACTTCTTGCTTATGTCTTGGGGGAATTTACCTAACCCAAAAACAAATCCTCAAAGATTATTTTCTACAAGGTTATGAACTGATAAATGCACATGACAAAACGTCCAATTATGGGAGGAAATCCCAGAAGCATTTAAAAAAGTTAATTTTTTTTTTTGTTTGTTTTTTACATGCAATTGTGCCTAATTTGTGGGGTGTTTTATTCTCTCCTTTGATAACGCTGACTTTACTTTATTTTTGTCTGGATCCAGGTCCCGGCTGCCAACAGTGTGCCAAAGGATGGCTCACTTTCGGGCGATCTTGTTATTTCCTCTCCACCTTCAGGCTGACTTGGACTGAGAGTCAGCAGAACTGCACCTCCAGTGGCGGATCTTTGGCTGTTATCAGCAACCAGAACATTCAGGTGGCTCTCACCCGCTTTCTGTTGTCACAGTGCCCTGGTCTTTTGAAAGCCTACAATCTTTGGTTAGTCTGTGTAACCACGAATGGGGTTTTCATTTCTAGAGTTTTCTGACGAGGAAAGGCAACATGAAATACTGGATCGGGCTGAGAAACACAGGTGCTATGTGGACCTGGGTCAACAACAACGCACTGCAGGACAGGTAGTTCATAACAACTGCTGATTCATAGAAGTTATAAATTCACTCTCTGTACACATATATTTTTATGATGCTCCTCTTATGAACACAAATTTGAAAGATTAAAAAACATCAGTATTATGTAATTATATCACCACCTGAAGAAATGACTGATGTCAGCACATTTTGTAAATCGTTAATGCTGAATAAACTTCTTCTCAGTGAGTGTATATTGAGCATATTTCAGTTCTTGGTTTTCTTCATCTATTTTTGTCATTCTTATTCTCATTAACTTTTTATTTGTTTCGTGTTATAAGAACCTAAGAACCTATTTATGATACATGTGTGTACAATAATGTTCAGATGTTGCCATTTTATATTTTCTTCATTGTCGTTTATTTGAAAAAGCAACGTAACACACACTTGAGGATTCTAGAAACATTAGCAAATGTCTGATGAGCAGTTTGAAATAAAGCTCGTTGTTATGACTGCGTTTTGCTCCTCACTTAAACAAACAAACAAACAAAACAACTCCCTTGTGTATTGAATATGATTAAAAACATCCTTTGACTATCTCCTCATGTTTGCAGTTACTGGGTAGAACACCCAAGTTCCCACGACTGTGCCTACCTCGACACCGACCAACCACCTGAGAAGAACTGGCAAACAGCCGCCTGTCAAGCTGCCACCTACTTCGTCTGCCAGCTTCAGCTCTGATGGCGGCGCTGTCCCACAAGAATGAACTCCTCAATAACTTGTCAAAGCATTTCTGTTTCCACATCACACTCCAATCAGTAGTACAGCAGCAAGGACACATAATCAAGCTTTTTAGATAAATGCTGTGTATTTAGGATATAAGTAACCACTCATTTGATTTTCAAATTTAATATTTTCTTACTGCAGTGAAGTTCGATGTTTGTACTCTGATATTTTACTGTTGTGTTTATAAGCGCTTATCAAGGTGTACCAGTCTTTTATACGGTTTCATTATAGTTCCTGCTAGCTGCGAAATAAGGGTTTGTTTTCCCATATAAAAGTGTCAATGCGACATGACGAGTTGAATATCTATTTTTATTGTCACTGAACATCTATGACTGCTACATATTTTTTTATGTTGCTATAAAAATAACACACTCTTTTCCATCGCATAATACTGCAGGAATAATTGCACCGTTGCCTATATTAGAGAAACTGAGAAAGATGAACCCCCAGTTAATGAAAAGCATCCACTTCTAACATTGACTTCATATGCTCTGAAGGTTTTAAAAATGAACTTCTCGATCAGGTGGCTGCTTTCTAAACGTATCTGATGTCCTGGTCCTCCTCTGGCTCCTCCTGCTCCATCTCCAAACCCAAAGCGCTGTGACGGATCACCTCCCAACCGGCTAGGGCCCTCCTCTTTTTGCTGCCTCTGGTTTCTGGCCTGAGCACTGGGTCTTCCTTCATTGTGTCTGACTTCTCCAGTCCCTCCTTTTCGTCCTCCTTGGAGAACACTTTAACGTAACGTCGCATCTTTTGCATCATGGGGTCATTTCTGTCCTCAACTCTGCAAACAAATGTACAAACCAAAGCCCACGTTAGTTCAAATGATCACTCTGTTTAAGCTTACTCTGAGATGATCCCAACTGTAAATTTCTGCCATGTCAGGTTTTTCTTTGCAGCCTCAGTTCCCCTCTAAAGCCTCCGTTCCTGCATCTGGTACAGAAACGTTCTCTCACCTGAGATACCAGCGCTCCTTCAGGCCATAGCTGAGCCCACAAACTCCCAGCCGAGGCCACAGACAGCGGGGAAGCCTCCTCTCCAGCATCAGAGTTGTGGCCACCACCTGCATGGCAACATCACAGCTGTAAGCACGAATTCATGCCAGCACCGGCATCCTGCCCACGTTCATAACACTCCGTATATGTGTCACCTGAGTCCTCCAAAGCTCATCTCTCTCCTGGGCCACCCTCCAGTGTGTGTCGCTCATCATGGCAATCAGCAGGTTGAGAAGCAGGATGTAGGAGACCAAGGAGATGGTGACGTGCAGCACGTGGACGATGGGGGGCGTGTAGATGGTGTGGTCCACGGGCAGGTCGATCAGCCCCACGCTGAGCTCAAACTGGGAGAAGAGCGTGACCGGGAAGGAGCGATATGCAGGGAGCGACTCGGGGTCCTGGGTCATGTACACCATCCACAGGGCTATGATGAGAGTAAAAAAAAAACAGTCATCCACCTAAAGGAGCAGAATATTCTAAATTATGTTATTTAAATGCCTTATTTCCACTTTATGGAAGTGACACGCTTTTTTTTTTCATATGACCAAGAATATACTCACAGGTGGAGAAACCAATGAGAACAATAAAACTCAGCCACATAAACTTTGTCAGGTCTCCAAATATAATCTAGGAGGAAATGAGACACAAAGATGTTCAGACTGAAAACACAAACAGGCGACCACAGAAAAACTAAAACAACAACTACAAAGACACGCGGCCGCAGGTGTGAGGGCGAAACAAACCGCCACGCCCCCCCCGCGGCCTGCTGGAGGCTTTCTCTAACCTTCTGGATCATGATGACGTACGGGCCGAGCATCTCAAAGCCGCGGGCGAAGAACATGACGTTGCACCAGCCGAGGACCAAGCACACTGCCATCACCTCGGCCTCCCCCTGCACCTCGCAGGCTCTGAACACGCACAGCAGCACCACCAGAGAGGCGTAGCTGATGCTGGTCAAAACCAGACACAGCAGCAGTTATAGGGGGGGAGAGGACCAGGGCCTCGCCATCAGCGTTCAGCTCAGCGACGTTTGTACTTACAGGATGACATGGAAGGGACCTCCCAATGCGGTCTGGCCAAAGTACCGCCTCGCTCCGACTCGCAGTATGTCAGGGATCTGTTTTGGAAGGAGGTGCAGGATGATTTATCCTTTGCAATGCATTTGATGTGGTAAAATGCTGAGTACATAGTGTGGGATGAGGACTGACCTCCAGGACAAGGATGACAAAAGCTCCCAGAACACTGATGACCTCCCCGGCCAGTCTCAGGTTGTCGCTATACGTCACATAACTCTCCTGAGTCAGGCAAAATGGAAATGATGTCAGCACTGACATTCAAAGACTATTGACCACATGGACGTAGTGAGTTCCATTTTTTTAGTAGAGCGAAATGCAGCTTGGACAAACTTTCCGTTTATAATATCAGATAAATGAGTATAAAAAAGATCCAGAAGGCCAGAACCGTCTAGATTTCTATCTTTTTATTTGATTTGGATGTATTTGCATTTTTTCGCAAGAAAAGATGAGGCTAGAGTAGATTTAGAATGTACTCTTTGTTTGTACAATCGATACGGAGGCTGAATGGAGAATCATAGACATAACATAGACTAAGGAACTACAGCCCCATCTCATATTTCAAGTAAAGAGAAGATTTATTCTTCATCAAAAGAACTCAAAGCCAAACGCTGCACTAAAACTTTCTTTTTTCATAGTTTTGGTATGGGGGAAAAGCCTCTTGTTTAAGAAGGAAGTCCTTTTTTACTTTGACTTGCACACTCCTAGAATATTCCTTTACAAGTATCACATTCATAGATGGGTGAGAATAATAATAAAAAATGAAGCTATTCATTCTGTGAAAGCGATCTGATGATCATTATCCACATTCTTTTTGGTTCCCTGTTCAATGAGGGACTCACATTGAGGGCTTTCTGGACCCTGATGGTTTTGTCTGTGTCTGACATGGTGTAGTTCTCTGGAGCGTCCTTTAGAGGGCGAAACGCACAGCAAAGTGTGAAGGTCCCAATGTACAGCAGATACAGCAACAGCAGGAGCCTGACGGAGCAGAGGCAGAAAAACACAGCGTCAACACAGGGGACACGAGCGGAGGATAGAGTAAACATCTGACCTCAGACGCAGGGAGACAGCTCTACCTAAAGTAATGTTTCCCGTACAGGTTCCACTTCAAACTGACCAGCTGCCTCACAGGAGTCACCTCCAGAATTCCTCTGGCCTGGAATATCAAGGATTGATCTCATTTTCCGATGGACATTAGGATCTCAGATCAAATGGGGTGTGATTTCCTTGATTTTTATCACGAGTTCTTTTTTCTCTCACCTCTCTCCGAGGGCTGCCCACGATGAGCTCCAGCACAGACATGTTGTCGGCCCAGGAGTCGATCTCGGTCAGGTCGTACAGGTGAGAGCTCAGAGGGCCCAGGCTCCACTGGACGACCCGCCTTTTGTTAACCAGGTGCTGAAATGCCTGAGTGAGACAGAGGGAATCACAGCACGGAGGATAGGATTATTGAAATAATCTTCTCCACCTTTCATTTCCACCATGGGGCACATCCTATGCTTCACACCCACCACGATGTTTCCCTCCTTGGCAGCCAGTTTAAAAGGTGTGAGGCCTCTGTAGTTGGGCACCATGTCGAGTGGAACTGACTGGTCAAGCTCCGCATCCCGTGCCATAATCAGGTCAATGGCTTGGCACGCAATTGTCTTGTTGGGCTGCAGAACCAAAACATGAAGCAGTGTGTTGCCTGGAATGTGTGCAGACAAGAGACAGGGGCCACAATAGGAAAAAATCAAGCACATTCACTGACAGATGCACAGAGATTCATGAGTGGATCAACCACCGATTTATTGGTCTCCTACTGGTGGCCAAATCTGCCAAACACAGCGACAAAATCAACAGCGCAGTGATACCACAGAGGAGACAACAACACAACAAAAACATTTTAGAAAATGAAATTCTTCTTGTAAATGTTGTAAATCTTCCTTGTTCTCTCCTCTTTTTGGATGTGTACGAGTAGTGCTTAGTGTGTTAATGTCTTTCATCTCACAGCTGTTTCACTCAGAAACAGATGTGCTCCACATCTGAAATTCAGATTCTTAGTAGTTTTATATGTAGTTTTAAAGAAGTGAATGGGCAAGATCCTAAAAATGAACAAATTAAACATCTTAATCTATAAATTCATGATTTTTTTTTTGCAAAGTCGAAAAGATTAAGGGCAGGAATTCTTTCAGTGGATATTACACCTCAGCTACAACCCTAAATAAAACACGCCTATCAGTCTGTCCTGCCCACTTTGTGTTATCATATGAAACAACAGTATCCTCTCAGGGTCAGTTATTCACACCTCGATAATCCTGGACCCTGGTACTGGCCCCCGCGTCGATCACCATGTTGATGATGTCCTCATTTCCCGCACACGCAGCAAAAGCCAGGATATGCTCACCTGTTGATCAATACCACATCTGATCTGACCTTTTTCTTTTTCAAAACACGCCGTTGGAGGCGACTTTCGGTTGAAATCAGACTATTGCTTACAATCAGCTGTAAAATCATGCCGACTCACCGCAATACAGAAGTCCTCCGATCCTCTTCCTGAAATACAGACCAGTGACTCGAGGTGTAGCGGCATCACCACCACGACTAATCAGATGATGAACCAGATTGATGTTCTGATTCACCACGGCAATGTGGAGAGGAGTAACACCTGAGGCAGAGACAGACTCAGTACACTGGCCGGCTGTAAATTAGCAGTTTTGTAGTCAGGACACCACGTCAGATTTGGCCTGACATTTGGATTTGATGATTGGGCACAATTGGAGCAGACATGGCACAGTCCCAGAGATCCCCACCACCCTGTGAGGGACTGGGTTTTCATTTTTGCCCTGCATCTTTTGCAGAAACTCTCAAACACATTGAAGTAAAGGTGTCAGTCAGTAAAGTTGATGGAATACACTAAAAAGGAAAATGCTGTCTTAAAATTTCTTATGTAAGAGGAAGTTTGGTAGGTTATGAAAATTTTATGATTCCCAAAATAGAGAGAAATTATGAGGTGAGCTAACTGGCAGAGAAGATGTGACTCTGTGAACTGCTGTGAGTCTGCATTTGAGTCCCCAGTTTTACCTTTGGTGAAAGTAGAGCTTGGAGCTAAAGAGAATCTCACCATCTATCTGCATATCAATAGTCTTGTTATCATGCTGAGTTGGAACCCACCCTGGAAGTCTGCACCAGGTTTCGTTGTTGACGGCTCTCTTGTAAGAGAGCAAGGGGCGGTGAAGAGCTCACTTTTGGACATTTTGTCTTAGTATTGATTGATGGCATTAATTTAAGCCAACAAAGCTGCTTTTTGTAAAGGATTTTGTGCTGCTTTTTACATCATATCACTGCATATAAAAATCCTGATAAATTTAAAACTCTTCTGTCATATTAGATTTTGTCTGGCAGTCACACATGTGATTAGTCTCCCTTCTCCTAGGTATCTATGGACTTAACACGAGACAACTTCAACCCTGTAAATTAACAGTACGATCAGCACATTTGTCTTTGCATGTTCACTGTGGGTTTTCGTATGTTCATGTATGAGTACCTTGGAAAAGTTCAGAGGTCATTGGCTCGTTGATGAGTTCGGGAGCTCCGTCCATCAGGGCCACAGCAGCATCTAGGTTGTCATTCATCACAGCAACGTGGAGAGCCGTCTCTCCCAGGGCTCCTGGGCCAGAGGATTAGAACCACACAGATTACAGCCGTGTCCGGACAAACACAACAAGGCTCCAATCCAAAGTCAAGCCCTACCTCTCTCAAAGATGTTGGTGAACGCGCAGCTCAGCAGTTTCTTGATGCAACCAACGCTATTGGTTTTAGCCGCATAGAAGAGAGGAATATCGTTTATGCTGCAGGACAGAAGGACAAAGACTAATGTAATGTGAATATATACTCTGGTTTTCCTTTTAAACCTTTCTAAATCCAAGCCTCTGTTGAAACACTCCATACTTCTTTGTGTAGATCAGAAATGTCTCATCCAACATTTCATTCCATCCTTTTTTATTTTGCAGGCGAAACCTAAGCTGGGTCCACCAGTGATTGAGCTCGCTTGGAGCAGATCGGGCCAGAGACGGAGACATTTACACCGGATGGCTGACTGGGAGAGTGACACAAAAAAATACGTTTATTCTAAAAGACAAATCACAAAGGTCAAATAACCAGAAAACACAGAAATGGAGGGATCCAAACCAGGGCAAAAAAACGTTGTTTTTTTGTACCTTAAAAATGAACAAACTTTTTGAAGTAAAAACATTAAAACATCAATGACAACAAAGACAAGTGATGAGAAAGTTTGTCTTACCTTCAGATAAAAGAAGAACTGCTCTTCAGCTATGTCAGCTTCTCAGTCATAACCCTTTAAAAGTTCAAATCAAGCACCTATAAAATGTCCCTGAGGAGAAGTGAAATCCCAGTGGCATCACCTTTATATATGACCCCGGCAGGAGGGCGGAGACCTGCGGCGGGGTTGAGAGTGAATGGGTGGAGAGGGAGGATGTGTGGACAGCCTACAGGTAAGTCGGTGATAGTGTGGCAGTAATGAGCAGGCAGACTTTCACCCACCAGTCAGAAATCCCACAGAGAAAGTTGGGCCTAAGGTTTCACCAACTATCAACCGGGAACACCTTTATCATGCTGATTTGAAATTATCGGCACGATACGGTCACCTAAAGAATGAAGTCAAAATTGTCCAGGCCTTGATCACAGTATATCTCCCTGTCATCACCAAGCCTGTCTGCATTCCTCCAACAACCACCAAAACCTGCATGGCCACTATGAAAATTCTGCAGCTTCATGGCAGTCCACACATAGCGGTCATTGCTTTGGGTGAACTGTAAGGAAAACCTGTTTGGAAAATGCTTGAGCGCAGGTTTGTAATCTACACATTGAGGCATAACAGTTCGTTTTTTGTTTAGTGTGTTTACAGTTCCCTAAATTGTGAACTATCTTCAAACCGGGTGAATGGTCTAGAGGAAATATAAAGATGATGTTTGACTTTTTACCAGGCCGCTGTTTGTCCACAAAAACACTCTGGAACTAGTTTAATTCAAAGGGATTTAAAATGTTAAGCACCGTTCGTGTGTCAACAGGAATGATCACAAATACGGTAATTGACGCAGTACAAAGACCATAATGATCATTTAGAGGGCTACAACGTCATTTCCAATGAAGACCTGCCACCTTCCTCAGAGGGCAGAAAACAAAGCTAATGGTATAGTTTGTTAAGCGGTGCTCAAGCGCTTTTAGGATTGTGGCAATTGACTGATAAGGAACTTTAGGTTTAATTTCAACACTGTTAAATCAGCTGCAAACTGCTGATTCAGCCAAGTTACACAACATTTCTGGTTACATCAGCTGTAGCGTACAGGTGTTTTTCTTCAGCATTTATAGATCATGACTAAGTGAGCGGTCAGCCGCAGGATAAACAGGGTTTAGGAGAACTCTATAGGGAGGCCCAGGTAATGGCAGCAGATGTGGCCGTCACATGGTTTTGTGAAGATAATAGCTGTTTACCAGGCGGGAAGTGCCATTTTTAAGCAGTGCTATAAAGACCAATGGTTTCCACGCCGTTAACGTCCTCATAAGGAAACAATAACACTTTGAAAACATAATTTTGTGGGTTTTGCGCTCACTGTTTCAGGACACATGTAACCCTTCCTGTGTTAAGTTTGAGTCAGGATGCCACAGAAAACAATTATTACAGAAGTACCTGGTACATTTAGGCTGGGAAAAGTAATGTATGCTGCCCTCACCCAGCGTTTGATGGCCATGCCAGAAGCAAAATGGACTGTTGCCATCGATGACACGCCTAATCTTTTTTTTCTATCTTTAATCACTTGAGTGAGATTAATTGATATTGGATCAAATTTAATTTTTACATAGACTATATGATAGAATCTTCAGTGATGCATCCTCAGGCAGTGTATTTGATTAGTTAGAATGAAATATTCCTTTAAAATGCAACTGATTACATAAACGAAAGAAAAAAATCCAATTTGTAAATGTATTCAAATTAAAATAAAACATTAAAATATTACATATTAAGATATTTCCTTGTTTTGATAAAACAGCTAAACATTTTCAATTCAATAAAAGTGTTATATATGAAAAGATTCCCACTTGTATGCTAAAATATTGTTGATGGTGCATGGTTTGTAAGATAAAATCTATATTAAGAATCAGAAGTCATATCTGTCATTTAAGGCAAACAAACAAAACAGGAACAAACACTCCTTCAACTGCTTTTTTGTTCGGTGGTAAATTATGTTGATGTTACTTATTGGAAATAGTTCTGAACTTTATCCATAGCTAAATCTTTTGATTTCCAGTTCATCATCAGTGACTCTTCTATATTCATGCATTTCTATATTTCATAAAGTGCTTAAGAATTAACTTGTAAAAAAAATGTAAATTAGGCTTGTGTCTTTGTTTCTGATCTCAGAAAAAATTCTAAACATTTTCATCTGATTTAGAGCTATCTAAAATTTCCTTTCAGAAATCTAAGAGATCTTTTAACAGCCACATATTTTTAGATCAATGACGAGACATTTCTTGTGGGAGATTTCCTTTATACATTGGTCAGAACCTTTGAAAAGTAATTCGTAAAGTTCAGCCATGGGAAGGCAGGGCTCACTGATGCACATGGGAAGCAAAGGCTAGCCTCTGTTTCTAGATCCAACTAAAGGCTGAAATGGCCAAAAAAGTTAATCTCAGTTCTTAAGAAGATCTAGTTCTAATTATGTTTGTATTTTGAATTTTCAGAGGTGTCAACAGTTTGTTAAGAGGATGACGTGCGACAGGAAGTGCTGTAAAAAATCAGAAGACACTGGTCAAGTTATTTGGTATGATGGTTTAAAAGTGTGGTCCTGCTATCAGTCTTGATCTGTGCTGATATCAGCAGTTCTGGCCGATGTGGGATGCAGTCTCTGTTCCTGGACTTGTTGCTGACTCCAGCAGATCCCAGCCTGTGATTGCACACAGACTTGCTGATCTGTGGAACAAAAGGTGCAGCCTCTTCATCACCGTGAAGGTGAGAGTACGCCGTCACGGTCGGGGTGAGGCGTGGAATGTCCATAATGAACGGAATGGCACGATATGAAAGCTGTTTTTTATTCTAATGAAAACACAATGAGCACCTGAGGAGATGACAGCAAGAAATATTGAAAATTTTGATCCAATTTTGAAAATGAATACCAGCAATAAACTTCAGAAAAGTTTTAAAATGACAGCTAAAGGCACTGACACAGCAAACAGGTAAACTCGACTTTTCTCAAATGAATCAAAAAGAAATTAAGAACGTAAAATGTCTCTGTGCCATCGTCATCTGGTGTGTTGCTTTAATGAAATACTGTCTGTTGCTTTAATGCCTTGATCGTAACCAAAGTTTATTTGAACTTTTATCTGGTGACCTTAGAGGGATCCCAATTTTGTTTGGAACATGCTCTCCAGATAGTTTTTAAGATTGGAGTTAGAACACGAGTCCTGTTAAATAAAATCATATTTATTTTACAAATTTCCACAATTACAGAATAGCAGTGAACACTCACGCACGTAAACAGCTAGTAATGTGTGTAGCCTGACACACTCGTCTCGAACATACAAATACGCACACTCGCACACTGCGTCATGTACAATGCACACACGTTATTAACACATGAGCACATACTTACAGAGCATTTCGCCTCCTTCCTTCACGTGTAAATCAGATCAGATTTGGTCCATCTTTTCCATTTCACACATTCACAGCGCTTCGATGACTCAGTGTCTTTACTCAGGCAATCATACAAAGAGGTGAAGTGTGAAATGTACACATAAAGGTGGGTGCTCTTGGCCTCTGTTTCTGTCACAGATGGATGTTTGTGTTTGCAGCTGGAGTGAAATTTTACAGTACGAGCTCCACTTTCAATGTGGAGCTCTGCATTGAGAGTGATTTGTACGACTGGGACCCTCGATATGCCTTTTACTGACAGAAAAACATAACTTTTAGTTTGTGTAAAAACATATTTTTTGTTTAAATTTTCCAGTTTCATGGCAGTGGCCTGTGTCCAACCTAAAAGTGGTATTACTGACACTGGACAAGCGGTTTATAGCGATTTTAGATTGGAACTCTACATATATTGAACTACATGATTCTCTGAGATGAAATCATTCCCAGCTGACCAGCACAGGCTGCACGGTAAAGACGTGATAAACTTTAAGGTAAAAAAGAATTGAAAAAGGCCTTGATTGTCTTCACGCAATTCTCTGTGAGCAATGATCTCTATGAGCATTTCAGCACAATATTTTCTTTTTAAAGTTTAATTGAACTCAGTGAGGATGGAGATATCGGAAAAGTGTCAGGGAGGGAGAGCGAGAGAGAAGAGGGGCTGACGGATGGCTCTGTAGACGAGTGAGGACAGAGGAAGGCAAATGACATTAAAGTGAAACATAGTGGGAAAAACAACATAACAAAATCTTTGAAATCTTCCTCTGCAGCAGTCTCCTAACCTCTCTTCTACCTGGACTGCAGCTCCCATGGTGCACATCTTCTGTTACATGTCTTGAGTAAGTGACTAGCGGCCTTTTTCTCCTCTCTTTCTGGTGGTAGTGTCATTCTTATTGGATCACACCGAGTGGCACTGTTTGCTGACTAGGGCTCTGTTTCAGCTTAAAATGTGCTCCTTGAATGTGAAAGTGTTGCAGAAACCAGACGCAAAAAGCAGAGGAGTGTGAAAATTGTTAAAAATCCATTACACAGATTGGGCCGCGGGTGGATGTCAGACCTCCACCTGTCCCTGCATGAGGTGGTTCCTGAGCTGCTGGGCTGCGCTGACAATCTTCCTCTGGTGTCCCAGCAGGTTCACGCCCAGGTCCTGGACATCTCTGGGGGAGAGTTCACATAACAGCGCTTCATGTCACAAGTGGTTTATGTAGATCAAAACAATATTAACTTGGTTGACATTACATGGCAGCTACAATTATAAATCATTTTTACTGGTTTTACAGTGTCAAGATTAAAAACTTGTTTATTTTTAGCACATCACGGAATGCAAAAGCTTATTTCTATTCTGTTGGCAGTTAATAGAAAAAATCTGTTTTAGATGTTTGAACTTGTGCCGCACCTGCTCAGGACGTGTGTGTCATTCTTAAATTCTTCTTGACATTTTCTGTGAGACTTTTTTTTGGTAAATCAATGATTTCTGAAACATGTTTTGGTTTTCTTTTATAGCTGTGCTGTTGCAAGGCCTTCTGCTTGTAACTCTGGTCATTTTTTACATCTGTTATGATGGCAAACCATGGCAACGGGGAATTTGTGAGGCTGTTAGAGCAGCAAACTGAGCTTTTAGACACCCAAGAAATGCCTCAAAAATGACAAATCAAGATGAGTGAGAAAAGGCACATTTAGGAGGCAGGGCAGGAACAAAATGGAAAAAGAAGGTTAAATCATATTGCCCCTTAATCAAAAAAAAAAAAGTAAGGTGACCGGGAGATATAAAGGATGAGCTTGGATCCCTGATGAGGTCAGAGCAGAAATAATAGGGGGGGACCTTATTCTTATCATTGAGACATGGCTAACGGAATGACTCTAACACCTCAATACTCTTCTTTAAGAATGTAAATGAAATACGAATTGTTGGGTAAAAATGACTTAACCTCAGACTTTCAGTAATAGCAGCAATACTCACTCCATAGTGAGTGTGCTAACTCTGTCTAATGTGTCCAGGTGTGCTCGCTCAAACTCGTCCTGATATCTCTCCATCCTCAGCGCCTTCAGCCAGTCACTGACCGTGGCCACCAACGAGAAGTCTGTGGGGGTGGGGCTGAGCAGTGGCTGTGAGCAGCTTCTGTAAATGTCAAAAACGAGAGCATGGGAATCTGTGAGTGTGGAAGATTTTCCATCACCTGCTGGCCTCTGTGTGTTCCGCGGCAGCATTTGGCCGAGGCTGCGGGCTCACCGAGTAGGCTCCGCCTTGAGGGAGGCAGGGTGCCTGATGAGACGATCCAAGGAAGACAGGAGCGAGTCGAAGCCGGGCCGCTCCCCCCGTTCGGCCTGCCAGCACTGAAGCATCAGTGAGTGGAGGGCGGGGGGGCAGCTGTGGGGGGCGGGGAGGCGGTACTGGTCTGCTACTGCCTTCATCACCTGCAGACAGGGACAGAAAGCTGTTAGATGTAAGTACAGCTGATGGTGTGAGGAGTGTTGTGTAACTGGCTTCCATGAAAGGTCATTGATAATGAAAGCTTGAGTGACTGACTAAGAGAAAAGTATGGAAATTGCTGCTGTTTGGCATTTTGAGAATAATCAAAACATGCAAGGAAGTGGAGAAAAGAGCTTAATTTGCATTTACACAGCTCTGCAAGTAGGTGCTGAGCTATGGTGGGATACTTACACAGAAAAATGTTTTTAACACTTTACCGCTCCCCGTTTACAGTCAGAACTCTTTTTAAAAAATAGAATGGCAAATCACACCAATAATTTGGGAGGATAAATGTTTCATATCTAGTTGAAAACTGAATATGCATCTTGAGTGTTTTGAACAGCACCAGCTTGTACACCAAAGAGAGGAAGTGAGAGGACCAAGAGTTGCAACCAAGGTCCTTATACTTAGTGATTTGACATTGAGGGCAGCGGGGTGACTGAGAACCTTTATTCTCTAATCACAGATTACCACACTCTAGTGACTTTATAGAAACACCTATGATTAAGGATTTGAGTGCCTTTCCATCTCTAACAGATTATAAATTCTTCTTCACCTCTTGATTACTCATGTCCCAGTACGGGCGCTCTCCATAGGACATCACTTCCCACATCAGTATGCCGAAGCTCCACACATCGCTGGCTGAGCTGAACTTCCGATGCTGAAAGGCTTCTGGAGCTGTCCACCTCACCGGAATCTTACTGCCCTGATGGATCAGAAGAGAGGCAACTGATAGTCAAGTCAAGTCAAGTCACCTTTATTTATAAAGCACATTTAAAATAACCACGGTTTCCAAAGTGCTGTACATAAAAAGCATATATATGTGATAAAAAATAAATAAATAAATAAATAAATAAATAGGATACATAAAAAGGTAAAAAAGGTAAAAAAGGTGCCCTACCTCAAGCTAAGGTTACAATGTTAAAAGCCAGGTCAAATAAGTGGGTTTTTAAACAGGACTTAAACTCCTCTATAGTCTGGGCAGCTCTTATATTAAAAGGCAGGCTGTTCCAGAGCTTTGGGGCGACCACACTAAAGGCTCGATCGCCTTTAGTCCTCAGCCTCGTTTGCGGGACCACCAGCAGCAGCTGACTGGATGATCTCAAGGTCTTTACGGGATCATATGAGTGCAGCAGGTCAGACAGGTATTTTGGCGCGAGCCCATGTAAGGCTTTAAATGCTATCAGTAGGATTTTAAAAGCAATTCTGAATTGCACCGGGAGCCAGTGGAGTGAGGCCAGAACTGGGGAAATATGGTCACGCTTACGTGTTCCAGTGAGGAGACGGGCTGCTGAATTCTGTATGAGTTGTAGACGATGGAGCAGTGACTGGTCAATACCGACATACAGGGAATTGCAATAATCTAGGCGTGATGTGATGAAAGCGTGGGTTACTTGTTCCAGGTCGGTGGGAGATAGATAGCCTTTTATCTTTGCCAGGAGCCTTAACTGGAAAAAGCTGTTTTTTACAACTGAGTTTATCTGTTTGTCAAATTTAAAGGCGCTGTCAAGGGTTACACCGAGGTTTCTGACGGTAGGCCTAATGTTGGGGCTGAGGGAGCTAAATGAACCAGCGGGAAAATTTGAGGGGTTAGATCCAAACATGATAATCTCAGTCTTATCTTCATTGAGGTTGAGGAAGTTGTTTTCCATCCAAGCTTTGACGTCCTCTAGGCAATCCAGCAGTGGCTGTGCAGAATCCCCACAGCAAGAGTTTAAAGGCAGATAAATCTGTACATCATCTGCATAGCAGTGAAAAGCGATATTATGTTTTCTGAAAATTGAACCCAATGGGAGTATGTATATTAGAAAGAGGATTGGGCCAAGAATGGACCCTTGGGGTACTCCAGATGTAAGAGGGGCTGTGCCCGAGGTGAATTCCTTTAAGTGAACTGAAAAACTGCGATCCGTCAGGTAGGACTTAAACCATAGGAGTGCAGAGCCTGTGATTCCAACACTATGTTCTAGTCGGGATAATAAAATCCTGTGATCTACAGTGTCAAAAGCCGCTGTCAGGTCAAGCAGAACCAGGACAGCAAGGTTTCCAGAATCGATAATTGAAAATAGGTCATTTAGGACTCTCAATAATCCTGTTTCAGTGCTGTGAAATGGTTTGAAACCAGATTGAAACTTCTCATGAATGTTATTGGCGAGAAGGAAAGACTGTAGTTGGTTAAAGATTACTTTTTCTAAGACCTTTGACAGAAATACATTTACCTCTGAATGACCTTCGGGCTGCGATAACAGAAGAAAACTGATAAAATGTGATAGCAAAAAAAGAAAAAGACTAGATTCGCTTCTTCGATCGTACCAGAGAGGCGGTGTACGTAGGTATGTTGTGGTCCAGCCCCCTCATTAGTCTGGAGAGGCCAAAGTCAGACACTTTGCAGACCAAATTAGAGTTGACCAACACATTTCTGGCTGCCAGGTCTCGGTGGACAAAGTTTCTCTCTGAGAGGTAACGCATCCCTGCTCCGACTCCCCTGAGCATCCCGACAAGCTGGAGGACACTGAACTGGCCTTCGTTCTCCTGTAAATGACAGGATGGAGGACGGGGAGCAGAGGTTTGGATTTTTACTGTAGAATGACATGATGCAGGCAAAAAAAGACTAATTGTGATGCTCTCTCACCCTGAGGAAGCCATCTAGAGGCCCGTTCTCCATGAACTCAGTGATGATTCTCTCTGGAGGCGTTCGGGTGACAACGCCCTCTAACTTCAGCACGTTGGGGTGGTCAAACTGTCCAAGAACTCCAGCTTCACTGAGGAACATCCCCCTTTCCCTGTCAGACGCCCCCCAGCGTAGAGTCTTTACGGCCACCAAAACCTCTCGGCGGCCCACAGGGCGGTAGCGACCACGAGAAACCTCGCCGAACTGGGCTGGAGAGGAGAAGCAAAGGAACCCGTTACAGACACTGACAGCGACCACACGGCAAAGAGATGTTTGAAGGACAGGAGCAAAAGCAGGCCTACCTGCACCAATCACCTCCTCAATCTTGAGGTGAGAGGGGTCTATCTCACGGGCAAATTCTTTAACCGCCTCACTTGGGTCCTCATATGTGGACGGGTCCACATAATACTTCACTCCACCTGGAATTGAAAAGCACTGATTTGGACCACATTCTGTTTTTATTGGTAATTTCAGCTCTTATATCTAGTCTGATGTTTTTTGTTGTATTTCTCTTGTTGACAGCTCATTTTGCATCACAGCTTCAGTCCATTTTGGATTTATCTGCATTTTGTTTGGTCATTCTGCAGCTCATTGTGCTTTATATAAGTTCTGATTACAGTCCAGATTTTATTTTCTTTTGTGCCTCATTTATCTGAATTTCAGCCTTAGTTTTTTTCCATCTGTTCTGGGCTGCTTCAAGTCTTATTTATTTATTTTATCATCATTTTCCATCTCTTCGTGGCCCAGGTATGCGGGTTTTTCATTTATAATAATTTATTTTACGATTTAATCTCTCATCGCGGGTACTGTGTGTCCCTCTCAGAGGTATATGTAATATATCTGATAAAAGCCCAGCAGCGTCCTGACTCCAGATCTTCTTGGGCATTCGATTGCAAAGCTCTACAATCTCTCCCCTTTTACTTTGAATATAGTAAACATAGTAATGTTGTGTAAATAATTTGAGAATTATAGAAACTAAACCCGCTACTGTTACAAGTAATCTACAGGATGTGGGTAAAACACATTTTTGACAATTTTAAATGAATTTGAAAAAGACATAAACTTTTAAAATGATATCTTTGATAAAATCTCCTTACCCCTGTTACTGATGTACCTCTGAAGTCTGTCGCTGTAAGGACTCTCTCTCCTCTTGCTGTCATGAGAAGGAAAAGTCTGTGAATTTCCACAGGATCAAGGAAACCCTTGTTTTGCATGACCACTTGCATGTTCACAAGACCTACCTGCGAAACACAACGACAACCACAATCGCTGCAACAACAAGGAGAAACGCTGCTCCACCCATCACCGAGCCCACCAGCAGAGGAAGCCGGTTCTGGATCTGCTGGGAATGCTCCTCTGTGGGAGAGTCAAAAGCAAGACTGTTTTTTCTTATTTAAAAAATAACCCTATGAAGGAAATGTCCCCCACAAGTTCAAGTTGAAATTCTTATCAATTTGGTTGTTCATGTATTCTTTATGGTAACATAATCCCGTAGTTCATTGTGAGTTAGAATGTCAGTAGGAATGTGTCAGACTGTCTGAATTCCAGTCTTAATTTTCCAAACGCAAACCTGGAATAATGAAACCAGGATTCATGGAAAACTGTGAAACAGGCAGGATACATTTTGTGAAGGAAGTATCAAAGAATGACTGATAGATGTGAACAGTTCATATCGCTTGACTCTTGCACTTTAAAGATTGAAATACATGAGTTAAAATAGGAAACACTGAAACTGTGACTTTTATAGTTTCCTTCCCGCAAATACAAATGAGCTCTATAGATAACCAGTCGAAGGAAAAAAAAGTCCTTATTTCTGGTTCTCTTTGAGCAAGATGAATTGGAAAATAATCTAACTGTTGAGTGATCCTCATGCCTTAAAAACGAATATATAAAAAAGAGCAATTTAATATCATCAAATGCCTCCTCCCAGCAAATCAATTTTTCCACCAGTCAGACTCACCACAGATGTCAACACTACACCCCTTAAGATTTGGCATCAGCTACTGAACAATGGACTCAAATGTGCCAAGACAGGTTTGGATTTGAACGAGATGGACAATGAAACCTGAATGCTAAGCTAAGAGGACTGTTCTTGTACTTTTATCTACATTCATCACAATGTTTCAGCCGCATAACATTTAAGTCAACAACAATTTGCTTTGAAATGTGCATTGCTGACACTTTTCCCCATATTTCTGTCGTGCTACTTTCAGCCAATGATTTATTCATAAGTTCGAGTTTCTCAGAATGATCTCACTTTCTTCTCATGTACTGGTGGGACCTCACTATCTAAATGCAAATTCCAAAAGTATTGTTGGGTATTTATTTAACATTGATTTCAGTGTAATCGTGTTACCCAGAGGTAGAGTTGTGAAGTAGATGGTGTTGCTATAGGGGCCATAGCCTCTCTCATTTCGAGCTCTGATCTGGAAGGCGTAGATGGAACCGGGAATCAGAGAGTTGACGGTCACTGTGTTTGTCTCACTGTACACAGTGAGCGCACTGTCCACATCTGAGCCCTGAAGGACACAGATCAAACACTTTAAGGGACTCTTGTTGTGCTTGAATTGATTTCTTTTCCATCAATATGATAACTGTGTTGGGGAAAAGGTGTTTATGTGCTCACATGCCTTGTCATAGTATCTGAGTTGGTACTCCAGGATGTCTCCGTTGGGCCGGTCCGGCTGAGGCCACGAAAGAATGATGGAGTCTGGAGCACGGCTCAGCTGGTGCATCATGGGAACTGTACTAGGAACTGTGTGGGACAAGAGACAACTGATCATTCATAACCGTCCGACCGCAGAGCTGTGTTGAAGTGGCAGTAACCACATGGGGGCAGTGTTACAGAAGCTGTAGGGGCCGTTTATTGGAGCCTGAGAGCAGTTTTATCCAGTGCCAAGCCAGATCTTATTACAATCACTGTGCCGGCAGGCTAGTCCAGTTAAAGGGAACATTCCACTCACTTAATCAATAAACTCTGGGAGCAGATACAAGAAGATTCTAGGTAATGAAGCAAATTGAGGCGCTGCTTTATTGAGATTGGTTTCTTGGAAAGGTGCACAAAGATGCGTTGCACAGCACAATGGGTCATTCTCTTCTCCTCTCCCTACTCATTTGCTTTGATCTCTCTTTCTGTCTGTCTCTTTGTCTTCCCATCTCTCATTTGTCCCTTTCTTCCTCCACTGTGAATATAATGAGATCTGACAGGATACTGTAACCTCGAGCAACCTCCTGTCCAGAGAGCGAGAACAGAAAAGATGGAGGCGAGAGACTGAAAGTGATGGGGAGCGGGAACCCCCTCACAGACACATACAAACATCATCATCAGAGGATCTCCTCCTCATCCATTCAATCTTTTTCCCCTTCTCTGTCCAGTTCTCACCTGACTGGCTGGTGGTGAAATTGATGCTTGTGTATCGAGCTGGAAAAGGGCTCAAAGCTGACACTTCATTCATGGCTTGCACCTGTCAATATGAAGAACACACATGGTTTTGACGCCCGTATTCATGACATTCATGAGAAACATAGATAAGCACAGAGGATTTCCCCTGACCAATGAACAAAAACTTGCGAACTGAAATATCGGCCCATTATGAATAAAAAATAAGCTGTGATTTAGTTGAGCTATGCCAGGCTAAATAATTAAATGTGTGTTTTTCCTGATGTGGAGCTTATGAAGTAATACAGCTCAGAAACTCTGCCTCCAACCTATGAAATGCTGAAAATGGAACACTGTTCACTATAATGTCCATATTCATTGATGGAATCAAGGAACAGGATCTCAGTACAGGAAAAAATCAATTGTAAAACTATTTATCCTCCCGGCTCTAAAAGAGGCGTTTACAAGATGCAAAATGACAACATGATCTTTTTTTTCACAGCACCTGTATGAGATAGGTGACTCTGGTTAGGAGGTTGTTGAGGGTGACTTTGGTGCGTTTCAGGTTGGTCTGGGATGGGCTGAAGGTGACGCCCTCTCCACACCAGGAGCACGCAGCTGGGTTTGTGAAGGTGGGCGAGGGGCAGATGCGGCACACCACCCCATACCAGACTTCACTGCGACCCCCCATGTCCACCGGAGGCCGCCACCTTAAGGACACTCCACCGTCACCGCTTTCGTACTCCCAGGTTGGAGAAACCGGAGCAGACGGAGGAGCTAAGGGGGAAAAGAATGAAAGGGAGGGGTTTTACTTGTAAAATAGAAGCGGTGGACACGTAGAATAAAGCATCTGCTCAAAAGTTTAAAATTTGAGAGAGCTAAGTGCTGGCAAAGTCATTTGTCCAAATAAAAGTAATGGAAAAAAAAAGCTTGATAGTCATTTAAGAAAAATGAACACCCAAACTCCATACTTTAAAAGTTTTTTTTTTCTAATGGTGAAATTTAAATACTAGATTTTCCATCATAAAAATGGATTTAGGTCGGTGAAAAAGTATCTATGCTTTCACAGATTGAGTCAGTGCCAAATGACTTAACCAGGGCCCCTTGCACACCTCATGTAGAGTTGGGCACAAACAAACAAACACATGAAGCTCACTTGTGCAGGCAGAAGAGTTGGCATCACTGCCTGCCCGATAAAAGCCGCTGCGACATTCACACACAGTCGATCCCTCCTGGCTGGTTCTGCTGTTGGGTGGGCACACAGTGCAGGGAGCAGAGCCAGAAAGGGACTTGAAGTAGCCAACAGGACAGGCTGCAGAGAGACAAGAAGAGGCACAAGAATGTTTAACTATAGTTAAATGTATGTAGAATCACATAGAGTGCCTGCAGGATTTCTATGCGGCAACGTTGTTTTTTTCACTTCTTTAAAGTTTTTGCTAGAGTTGTTTTTGAAGTACTGAGAGGCAAGCAGATTAAAAACAAAAATGAGAGGGCCTCCTGAGGCCGTGAGTCATAAAAGCAAGCTTTAAGATAAAATATTACTGTCAGTCCAATTTACGGGCTAAACAAATTTGAAAGGTGTTACTGTCAGCCAGGGCGTCGGAACAGCAGCTGATGAAACAACATTTCTCTGGGCCGCCTTACATGCTCTAAAGCAGAGCTAATCTACTCCTCGAGGGCTGCTTTCCTGCTGCTTGTGCTGAAGCAGGGGAACTTCTAAAACCTACAGGCCAGCTGCCCTCCGGGACCTGAGCGGGATGCTCCTGTTCCAGAGCTTTCATCGTGAGACCTGCTTATTACTGCTGACTTATTATGGTTGAATATCATATATCCATACGAATCTCTAAAACACTGAGATGGCCCCTCAGATAGCCCTGTTTTTTCTCTTGCACAGATTTGTGGATATAAATTGAATATACAGAGGAAAGATACAAGAACACATGAAAAAAACATCTGGCATTCATCACAGCACTTTATCCACATCATACATTTTTTGGAGGCACAGCCTTTGAATGGTTTGAGTAATTCTCAGATCAGAAGTCACCATATCCTTTTATGTCGTCTCTTTATTTAAAATTGCTTTTGGTCCGTTCGATCCACTAAAAAAATACAGCAATAACTGGTTTGGAGTTAAGTGGCAATTTCATCTTGGCTTGTGGTTCTCTTTGGTTCAAAAGTTCAACCTTGTCGTCTTTTGTGCGTTGTTGGCTTTGTTCGACACTATCATTTACTCGTGTTTACAGGGGAAGTGGCCCACGCTAACAGAATGCAGTCACACATGCGTTATGAAGACGGGCCTTTCTCACAAAACTATGAACATTCAGACTCAACCAGCTCAACTCAGCAGACTGGAAACGGGGGGGAAGCAGCCGCAATCCCCTGTGTACACATTAAAGAAATGATCAAATGAGTTAAGTTGTGAGCTCTAGAGGAGCTGACAAGCACTTTGAAGAGTTTCAGGCTTGCTGCCCCGACTGCATTTCAATGTCTTGATCACGGCTCATATATTAAAAGAAGCTGCATGATTCCAAAATAGCCGGTTATGGCTACAGACTAATTAATGCCCTGTTGATTATTTGCATTAAACGAATTCTGTTTTGCTCCACATGTTTTCTAAAATTTTGGTAATGTTAACAAATCTGAATCTTGCATGATTCCATTTGAAAAATGTTTTTTTAAATTTGCTTCTTGAACATTTATTGCAATGGATTTTTAAAAAGTGGTTATAAATTTATATTGTAAAGTATTTGTATTAACCTAAGGATATTTTTAAAAAAAACTTAACCAATTACTTCCTTTTGTGCTAAAACTTTTGACACCTTGTTGCGACACAAAGTTTAATGTATGCAAACAAAAGGAGCATGCAATGAGTTAAAAAGAAAATTTGATTTTAACATCTTTAATGATTTTATTTATTTAAAGTGCAATTTCTCTCAAAAGAAAGAAAGAAAGAAAGAAATTAGAACAGACCAACCACAAACTAACCAAAGTCCATTCAATGTAAGAAGCTACAAAATGTGTTCAAACTATAATCTGCAACGGTCCATAAATGTAATATATAATGATTTATTAGAGAATAAATTAAATATATACAGATATTAATGTATGATATTTTTCTTGATTAGTAATAAATTAAGATTCCAATACTAACTCTTTAACAATAGTTTTATAAATAATCTATTGATGATGACGTACTTACCGGAAGAAAGATTAATAAAAATCCAATATGTGCATCTATAGCTGCTGCATTCAAATCGGTCATTTATAATTATATTTAACTAACTGAACAAACTTCTTGTCTCATACTCACTCACTTACATAAAAACATGGTTTGAGTGTGCACACAGCCATTCTGAACCAATGTGTTTTCAAGTGAAAAACCTATCAAAACTGTCAATTGTTACTGAGAGCGGCAGGAAAGCTGAGGCTGAGGTGACTGACACATCACCTCATGCTGCCAGAACCTCGAGTGCTCGCTCTGACCAGCCGTCCAGCCTCCAGGCTGGTCTCCTGCCATTTTCACACTCAGCATGTGGGTGTGTGTGTGTGTGTTATGCCTAAAACCGTGTCTGCTAAAGGTTGCGTCGTTCAAAATGGGGTCACTTTGTCTGTATGCTAAATGTAGGGGTTTTTGCACTTCGTGCGCACATACCTGCTCTCTTGTACTTTAGACTGTGTAAATGGCACAGCTGACACCACCAGAGGAAGCTTTAAAAGAAGAGCTCCCTTGTATGCTTTTAAACAGTTCTCCTCGACTTGGAGGATGAAAGAGTGTGTGTGTGTGTGTGTGTCTGGTCCATATGGTCAGTGGGATTGAACCTCTGACCTTATTTATATAACCATGTCAAAAAGACCAAGTGTGTCTGAAGCTTGACATGCTGAATGAGTCAGTGGCTGCATGTATGTACAGTGCACGGGCGTGGGGCTGCAAGGGCGGAGGATATAAAAAGGCAAGATGTGAAAGAGGGGCGGAATAAACAGCTAAAAGGCTTTCTGTGTTCTCACTTGTCTCTTGGAGCTCACTCTGCTATCAAACAGGTGTTGAGAGGGAAAAAAGAGATGGAGGAAAGTGAACAGGTGTTTAGAGACTGCAGACGGGGACATGTAGAAGGATGGACAAACACAGATGCACTGTGGGATTACATAAGCACAGGCCGATGGCGGAGAATTGGTAAAATTAAAGGGCGAAAAAATGGGGAGGATAACAACAGACGAGGAGACGGGAATTTGAAATATTTAATCATTCATGTCTCACATGTACATTAACTGATGTGTTCTGGTATGGCTCCAGCCTGAAACATGACTGCGGCAAAGCACTTCATTGCTGCCGATCCAAGCTCCAGCGTCCAAATCCTCCTCATCCTCAGAGCCACCTGATTACAACAGCCAATGAGTTTGCCAGCCCTCTGCCCTCCTGCTTGATCTGCAACCCTCCCCCTCCCCCCCGACCGTATCCACCTTCCCTCCCAGTTTCAAAAACAACGAGGCAGACAAATAATCGCCATCGTGACCACAAAGACATATGCCACTGCTTCATAAAAATCAGGAAAGGTTCACAGATGACAATCCACAAACCGTCACAATGTCACAAATTCACATTGTATATCTTTACCGCAATCTGAAAGTGATAATTCAATTAATCCATCTGCTAATGGAAACACATTAATAATCACTGGCATTTAAAAATGTTGTCATATCAAAATGAACTAATGAATTAAGGGCAATGTGATTATTAAAATCAAAGAAAAGACTCAGGGAAGAACAGAAGATGACATTTGTAAACAGGCAAAATGAAATGGATTAATTTGTTTTATAAAAGGATGAAAACAGATTTTCCATAGGGGTAAACAGGAAGGGAAAAAAGTGTGTAATGTGATGTCAAGTTAATACACTGCTGTGCAGATCACTGACCCAATTTCTCTCTTTCTCTCTTCCTCATCCTCTCATGCATTCATTCCCTCATTTGACTCCTAGCATAATCTCTCTCTATCTTTATCTTTCAACTACACTAAAACACAAACACATAGGCTCAGTAACACTTGCATCCATGCAACTTTCTCCCATGAGATCTACTGTTTTATTCTTTCTATCATTCACTGCAGCAGACAGATGCACGCACAATAACCCTGTGCATCTCTGTGGAAGCTCCAGTGCTGCCCTGCAATATGTAAAAGCAAATAAGCATGTTAGCATCATCTAATTTAGTTCATTCAGACAGTGACAAAGGAAGGATTTTGCTCAGTTTTGCAAACTGCATTTTGCCTGATTAGTCCAATTAACATGTTACATAAACTCAATACAGTCTCTTAAAAGAATGAAAGACATATTACCGACATTCTGAACAATAGCCTTGTCGGTCTTTGTGAGGCAAATATCTCTATAAAAGAAGAGCTACGCTCCACTGAAATAGTTTGCCACATACAAATGACTCAAAAAGTAGAAGAGCTGCTCTTTTGTAGGATAATTCTGCTCATTACATTTTTGAGAATTTGCACACAGTGCACATACAAAGAGTCTTTTTTTTATTTTTTATTCTGGTCTTTTCCAAGACAAATGAACAACTATGATCCATCTTTAATGAGATAAATTCTGCCTCATCACGATAATACTTAATTTCTTTAAACAATTTTGCAATATCCTCATTAATATCAGTGCAGAATAATATGAAACATCTCATGGAGAATTGAGTCATTCAGCAGACTGAAAATGACTTGTTTGTATATAACCGGGGAAAGTTACATTTTATTTTATTTTTTCATGTATTTCCCTACGCATGTTCAGTCCTGGTTTCAGTACTTGGGCTCTGATTTTGGTTTTTACTGATTCCTAATAGAGACGTAGGACTTTTTAGTTGCTAAATGCTCCCATGTCCTTCTTGGTCTGCTGGCTGATTGGTTTTAGAGCAATCTGAGAGCTCATCAGCTATCATCTGCTGACAAAACCCCCAGGGCCAGCAGCCAATCTTTCAAGGGCTTCAGGTGTAGCCAGCAGACATCTGTGATTATGGATAATTGGTCCAACACTTCCTGATCTGCACTGCGGTCATTGTTTGAATACAGATGAATAAAAAAAAAAAAAAGCTTATGAAAAGCTAAGTAGGCATCAGACAACAGCAATTCCTTTTCAAAAATTGGATTGTAGCAAGTGTGGCAGTGTCTTCTCCTCCTGTAGGAGTAATCTATCCTCTATGGACTAAAAACTAAAATTTAAATATCTTCCCTCTTAGTTTCAGACTATGGTTTTTTATATGACATCTGTTTGTAGAGATGAGATGCTAGGCATAAAGGTTCTGAGAGCGGTGGGAATAAAAAGCTGTACAGTGAACTGCACAAAGCTTAGTAAATGAGAGGATGAGCAGATTAACCCTCTTTCTCTCTCAATAGAAATGAGCTTATCTGAAGCTATTTTCACTCATACACAGTAGTCTTGAGGTTTTTAAGCAAATAAGCTGGAAGCGTGGCATGTGAGGACACAAACGTCTTCAGTATGGGCTCCAGACCTCTTGAATTTAAAGTCAGCCCAAAGTGCTTCTCCCAGAAGATCACAGACAGTGTGTGAATGTACCGGTTAAACCTTGAGTGTGTGCTTTGGGTGCGATACTCTGCTTCATGTTCCTCTTGGGTGAGCAGTATGTCTCCACACACTTCTTGTGATTGTAGATGTGTTTAAACACACGTGCTGCAGTAATGCCTTCTCAGCATTCTGCATTGTGTTTGCATCACATATCTTCTTCTTTAGACAAACCTTTCCCCGCTTATCCTCCCTAAGACTTTTAGCTTCCTCTCCTGACAGTATTCAATATTCAGTATGGGTAAACGGAAATAGATAAACGCCTAGTTTATTTAGCTTTTTGCAGAAATGTACGATACCTTGCAAAAAATTCAAAGTCTCTTTCATTCTTGCTATTTTTTTCTTTGTCCTTTATTTGCAGTAATTTACATTTTTATTTTTTCATGGAAGAAATAAGAAAAAAATCAATGGAATTAAATCATAATAAAGGGTAACTGAGCCTGTTTGAATCATTCAGAGATTTCAGACTATGACAGTCTTTCAGTAGGACACTATGGCTTTCAGTAGGACACTGACCATGAGCATACTGCAAAAACAACATTCAGATGGTTAAAAGGGAAATGCTTAATTGTGTTGGAATGGTCTAGTCAAAGATCAGACTTCAATCCAACTGAGAATCTTAAAGACGGCTGTACACAGGCAGAAAACATCCAAATTAATGGAGCCAGAGCAATTTTTCTTTGAAGAATGGGCAAAAATCCCAGTGGTTGGATGTGCAAAGCTATTAGAGACACACCCTAAGAGACTTTAGGCAGTAATTGCTGCAAAAGTTGGATCTGCACCGATTTTCCTCCTTTTTCTTTAAACATTAAATCTCCCCAAACATTACAGACTGAAAAGCTAATACATTATCAAAGCAATACACAGAAAATATTCAGAAATAAACTGTACGCTGCATGTTGTCACGGCTTGCCATCATGCGGTTTTAGCAGTCCTTCTAAAAAATCTGAATTCAGAGAGGTTGATGGTGGTTTAAATCACAACACTTTATTCAGGAGATAAGTTTAAAGTGACCGCTAGTCACTGAATGTGATTCATGAAACTACCAAACGCCACCAAAACAACCACAGTGTCACTGAAGTGGCTGGGTAGATTGGCCTTATCTACCGCCATGAAATCAGCAGCATAGATACACAAAAACTGCTTAACCCCCACTCCAGAAATGTAATCTGACAACCTCAGCTGCTTGTGTGGATTGCGAAAATGAACCAGCCCTTTTTTCTGCCTGCATGGTTCGGATTAAAGGCCGAAACGAAAGTTGACTCAAGATCATAATTGTGCCAACATGACCCTGCAGTGGTCATTTTGTGATGAAAAACATTTCTCTATTAAAAAAAGCCATTTTTGTATTAGTGGGATTTCTATGATTCGTAATTTCGTAGACAAAAGTAAAAATTAAGAATCATTAGAAAAAGGATAAATCATCAAAGGGCTTACAGGGATGCTCCAAAATCACTCAATAAAATCCCCAAAATGTAATTGATTTGGTGTGGCTGGGCATGTTCAAGTGGGTCTATTATCTCTGCCTGGCCACATCCAGCAGTGAAGTCCTGCCAGCATTGATCATTTACATCACTGATTATTTAACTCAGGCTGAAAGTCTGACCTTCATTAATGTACTAGAAAAACAAATTAATATTAAAGCCACTGACACGTTCAGCAGCTATCCTTTATACAGCTCCGTGGTAACTACTGATTAAGCGAAAGCACGTTTGGTCCCAGCGGAAAACCTTTGTGCTTTCATTCTTCTGCCCTGAGTGAGCCATCAGTGACATATGGAGAAAAGTGCCTGTTTGAGTTCACTAATTTGTCTCAGGGTATACAGTTGGGATTTTTTGTGCTGCCTGACTGCTCGGTTTGACAAATCAGGGTGACCTTACATGTGGAATGTTTCACAGTCAGGGCACAGTTGCACGCCAGGCAAGATAAATAAATAAAATGGCATCAAATAAACTTGAACACGTTTGAGCATTCGGGACTAATCTCTGACCCAAATCCTCGACAGTGGCTTAAAGGGAATCAAACATAAGGAGCCTGTCTGAGAATGATGCACGGACAGCTTGGAGCAGCTCAGGAAGCCCAAAATGAAAGGACTGCTTCATGTTTGGCTGAACAGGTGCAGTCACGCCATATGCTCAGTCATGTTTCAGTCTGTTCTCTCGGTATGCAAAATTAAAAGAAAAAGTATCTTTACACAGTTGGTGGAAAAGAAGCAGCTACTGCAACAATCTTCTATCTGTGTTGTTATCATACTCCTTTATCAGAGCTGATTCTAAATGTCACACAGAAACAAGCCGGGTGTTCTTTTAAATGAGCTTGCGATAAAACAGTTTTACGAATAATTAAAAAAAATATGTCTTTGAATGTCTCCTTGTCAAAATGCTTGCTGTGTGTTTTGGATTTTAGTTGGTTCCTCGGTTCTTCTAAAGGCCACAAACTGTTGTTGTTTTTCTTCTGTTCATATGATAAATGAATATGCATTGTTCCCGAATAGCTAATTGTTATTTTGAAAAAAAATCTGTCTTTATTTGATGTATTACTCTGTAGCAAAAAGCAATTTGAACTAAATCTAATTTCACACTCAAAGCTTTGGAACACCTTGCTGACCCTCTATTTAACTTCTCATCGGTTATGGAGACGTATGCTACACCGATGCCTCTATCAGATATAGGATTCTGTTTATCACAGATCACTAAGGTTAATGACAAACTGTAAACCCCTAACTCGTGAGTGTGCTTTATGCTCTTGTTATCTGGTTTGTCTTTATCCATATGCATACATCTGCATTGGTGCAGTTTCCATCACAAATCCATCCTTGGTCTTCAGCCAACATATTTATCTTCTTACATGTCACGCAAACAGAGCTGCCATAACATTCCCCCACAGTTCTTTCTGACCTTCAATGTTCCCTTTGTGCATGCAGAGGTTGATAAAAAGGCATTTTCTTATCCTGCTCCTTTTACCTGGACCATGTTACAGCATGGTGTGAACATGTCTTTCCAGAGAGGAATTTTAAGCTGCATCCTTTGGAAGTTGTTCCTGCTTTCAGTACTTTAATGTACAATGAAAAATTACTTTCTGTTCAATAGCAGTATGCCCTGTGCTAGTAATTATGTTGTTTCATAACCACTGTAGGTC
Organism: Menidia beryllina; assembly: GCA_013363375.1. Classification (NCBI taxonomy): domain Eukaryota; kingdom Metazoa; phylum Chordata; class Actinopteri; order Atheriniformes; family Atherinopsidae; genus Menidia; species Menidia beryllina. Next base: position 3,026,975 of record JABUIW010000019.1, on the reverse strand, counting down.
CAAACAAATACTATTGTACAGTTTAATTTCCTTTTTGGATGATTAAAGTACTTTCAATTCAATTCAGTTTAATACAGCATCATTTTATTTCATAGGAAATTGTGTGTTTGATTTTAACAGGTGTTTCACAAGACTCTGTTTCTAAAATGAATTTTCTTGTATAACTGAAGGTTGAGCTTGAAAAAAATAGCAAACCAAATTTCTATCTCAATTGTCTTTTTTCTGTGCTCTTGTCACAGGCATCCAGTGGGGATTAGTTTCTATACACACACACTGATTCATACTTAAGTAAAACAAAACGTTTTGAGTCATTTGGACAGGGCTTTGTTCCCCCTAAAGCTCACTACAACCAAAGCTTGTAAAGGGTTAACAAAAACAAGAACACAAGGAAAAGCTATAAAACATATGGTTGAGATTTACTTTCTGAAAGGACAATATTTAGAGCTTGCATACAAGAATGGATAAATTCCCCAAACGCCATCTTTCAGTTCAAAGTAAAACAAAGCAAACTCAATTTGAGACACAGAAAAATCAAATGACACAAAATGCTGGACTTTAAGGGGACAAATCATATTCAGCAATGTGAAATCCCTGAAGATTTACTAAAATATTCAACGCTGCAAGCATTACACCAAATGATCCGAACCAAGCAGAAAATAATTGAAGGGTAAAATAATTTTCTCAGAGCCTCAGGATGAAAATCTGCATTTATATGTCCACCAGTGTACCCAGAAAACATGTTAGTGTAAGTGAAATGTTTGAGCTGATGATAAAGCTGGAGGGAAAATGATGATTCAACACTGTCACGACAGTCAGCCAACAGCTACTGAGACCAAAAATGAACAGCAATCCATGTTATAATTATCTATCTATCTATCTATCTATCTATCTATCTATCTATCTATCTAT
>JABUIW010000019.1:2990062-3016915 GCA_013363375.1 Menidia beryllina | reverse complement strand
ACACACACACACACACACACACACACACACACACACACACACACACATCCCATTCCTTGTTCTGCCTTTCGAACCTCTCTCAGCTTGATGCCCTGGGTCAAATAACCATACATCCATCTCAGAAGCACTTGTGATCCAGGGACCATAAAGGGGATGCAAATGCAAATGCTTGGTCAGGCACACACTGATTTCCTAACGCACACACACACTCACACACACACCGACGGCCTCCTATTAGCAGCTGCCATCATGGTTCACAAGTTTTTAACGCACATGAGGCCCTGTTTAATCAAACATCATGTGTAATTATGCCTGATGCTGGAAGCCAGACTGTTCTGATGATGGCAGAAGGTGGAGTGCAGTGTATGGTGAGATAAAAGGCTGGTGTGTGCGCGTGGGCCTGCCAGATGTTGGTCTGAAACCACTGCACCGTGCTCTGGTAAGAGGCCTCGATTTTGCTTATTTCCAAAAAAGGAAGGTGTATAAATGTAACATGCATAAACATGTCCGTCAGCCTTTTGTGATTTGCTTGCATAGTGTGATGATCGGAATTCATACATTAACTGTTTGAACATGTTCACACAGTCTGATAGTATTGTTGTACACTGGAGATCTGCAGTGGCTCAGATGTGGTTGGGCTGATTTCCTCGAGAGTGAGAACGATGTATGTGTGTAATTATGAAACGTATTAGAAGTGAGCTATGATCACTCACAGATGAATGATTTTTACTGACCCAGGAGTTGACCCTTGCACAGTCACGCAAGGACACACATAGCAACCACCATTCTAAGCCACACACACATTCACGGTCATACCATCCAAAAGATAGATACAGCTACAAAAGTACAAAAGTAGGGAAGCCCGCTGTTCAACCTGAGGTATTTTATCATGAGTTAATTGTGTGTATTTTTGGGAGGTAATGCTACTTTCATAGGGCAGATTCCACAATTTCTTAAAATTAGGTGCTTATGGGGCGTGAAGAGACCAACAGTTAGGCAGCGAAGGCGGGATAGAGGGGGAGGGTTGCATGGGTGGCCTGGGAAACAAGAAAATTCCTTCTGAAATAAATGCAGAGTGGAAAAATGGCTTTGACCATGTTGGTCTTGACCTTCAGGCTCTTGTTCAGCGCCCTGACGAGTGTTTCAACATGAAGAGCGGCACGGCATGAGAGCTTGAAAATCACTTTGTGTCCAATGACTGTTTTGAAGCACATTTTTTGGTCGGGGGCACTCACTGCTCTCTTAGATGGGCCCTGCTGTGGGCTGCCGTCCAATTGCAGCAATGAAATAGGTAAAGTAAAATATAGCCACACAACTGTAGAAGCCTGGCCTCTATTTCAATTATTTTGATTGCAGTAATTGCACACGATGGCAGACAAGTTTTTAACTTTATTTACACACATGTGAAATGTGACACAACAACCAGGCCTATTTAAAACTGATATTAATAACTTTGATTTGCATGAACCAACAAACAAGGTCGTCAAATCTACAGGCCAGAGAGTAGAAAATGTAAGTGAGTGTTAAGCTTGTTTGTATATGCCATCGAGCAAGAATAAAACAAGTAAAGAACCAATGTGCTGTGTCTGTGGTTTTGTTGTATTCGGTCAGTCCAGGTAATGATAATCCTTTTCAGTTGGGAAGCACATCTGTTAAAAATGACATTTTCATCAATCAAACTGACTGTTAGATTTCTCTTTTTTGTTTTAGACAAAAAAGTCTTATGTAGGCTTTTGAAAAAATCAGTGCCAAAACTGTCCATGACTACAAGTTGTGTGCTATCTCCCTCATCAACATGAAAATGTATATTTGTCTACATTAGCAAATAATGTGGTGTCAAACCGGTGAGATGGATTATCAGTCCCTGTATTTTCAAGAGAAGCTGTCAGATAACGACACACAAACAATACATCTTTTAGATATCTGAACTAAACAATGTCATTTTTCCCCATAAACAACCAAGATAGAGGCCAAAGTAGGAAAGTGAGAATTTGCTGAAAAGTACTGGGACTGGAGCGAGTTCTGCTGGATTAACAGTGTAAAACCATTACATACCCATGAGTAATGTTCAAATTGTAAGCATGTGACAATTTGGAAAGAAAAATTTAAGTATGTAAAGCTTTGGAGCTTTGGTAAAGTTGCTGCATCACACAGAGACACAAAGAGAAAAAAATTTGTTTTGTGATTAACTATGTCATATAACTATGTTATATTACTGTTCAGGCATTCTATGTGTGCTTTCTTTTGTGAGAAACAGGTTTAAAAAAATGAAAAAAATCTAGTTAAGTTGGCTGATTTTGAATATTTCTCTCAATGTCCTCATATTCAACAAAATGTCCACATATTTAAGATAAAAATGAACCTACAATGAGACTGTAAATGCACTCGCAAACATCCATATCTAATGGAAAGAGTGCATCTAAATGTTGAACCTAAATGTGTCTCTTTGAACTTCCTTTTGTGGCACCAGTCACTCGTGCCTTTGTGGTTGTTCCTGCTCTGAACACAAAAGGCAGAGCATATTTCACAGCTTCTGCCGCTTCACACTATCTTACTTTTGTTTGTGAAATAATTCATCAAAAGAATAATTCCGAAATCATTCAATAACAGCAACCAGCATTAGATGAGGCACCAACCAAAGCTTACTGTTAACGTTTAATCTTCTCTAATTACCATCTCGTAAAACGTCTTCCGTTCAGAAAACGTGTGATTTATTGCATACCATTGTGTTTCATGTCTCTACACCACAAACCCCAATGAACAATATAATTATAATCCCTAATTTAAAACACAACTCTGTGATACACGTGTGCAACTAATTCTAATGCAGCTGTATTAATGCCCCCACATCTGGAAAGCACATTTCCCGGCTTACCCCAGTGTCTGGGTAGGTGGTCCAGCCCAGCTCTGAGGTAGTCTCTGTTGTGTCCAGCAGCATCACTGGGGAGGGAAGAGGCAGAGAGACAGAGACAAAGTATGAGACAACTGGAGCTGCTTTCAGTTTGATGTTATCGAATGCTGCGCGAGAGTTTCAGTGAGAAGCCGAGCGAGGCATTGAAACATAATCCACGAGACGTTCTCCGAGGGACTGAGGGTAATTCTGTGATACCATCACGATTTAAAACACGGACCTAAAGCTGAGATTCACTTTGTGAGGCAATCCTTTTGATGGAGCTTTTAAAATCAGTCAGGCAGGTTTTCTTTTGTTACTTTACACAAGAAGTCGGAGTAGCTGGGCCCGATTTAGTCCCAGCTCCCCTTCAATACAATCAGGACAACCTCCAGCTGTGTTCATCTGTCAAACCTGTTGACTGATTTCGAGGGATGATGCACTTTGACACATTGTTCTGAGGTCCGTAAAATCAAACTGATTGACCTGATGAGCCAGTGTGACCAAAGGTCAGATTTTCCTAATTAAAAATGTCATAACAGCTCCTGTCGAGTTTAGTTCAAACTTATGAAACTGATGCCTCTCCTAGTTGGTCCAAAAGTAACCCTCCTCCGTTGATATGCTCAGTGTTCTCCTACTGTAGCAGGATCTAACAGATGTTTTCACATTTCCTCTGATCTGCAGTGAAAGCGCTGGAATGACAGATCTCTCTTATGTTGGAGTGTATTTTTCCCATAATTTGCTTTTGGGTTTAAGTGCTTTAAAAAGCACGCTGGAAAAGAAATCACACACGCACACAAAGTGACTTTAATGCTGAGTGCTTCATGCTGACACATGGCAGCTTCCCACACAGAGCTGAAGCCCTTGAATTTTCCATTAGCATTGAAAACTGTGGCGGCTGCTCCATTCTGGCACAACCCGCACCGGTGACTGAATGCAGGCCAAAGTTTGTAGTGCACACAGAGGTGGCAAACACATCAGACTTCAGGTTTTGATGACTGAACAGATGGAGTTAATGGAGAAAAACACACAGTACAAATCACCTAAAGAGCCATAAACAGAGAAAGGGAACTGTGGAAGGCTGGAGCTATCATCCTCTCTTTACAAATGAATTATGTTTCTCATTGTCCTCATGTTTTGGGATTCTGTTTCCATTCGATTGCATGCAGTTGCAAGCAAAAATACGCTTTTCTTCCATTTTTCTCTGATAACCGAACAAAGAAGGTTACAATAAAAAAACATTTTCTTCATAAACAGAGCAGAAGCAAGATTTTGTCTGGTGGTCACAGACAAAACTGTGACCAGCAGAGATTGATCTATTTTTATGTCTCTGTCTCTTAAACACAGACACACAATGAATCCCGTTGCCTGTTTTGATAGATCAAACAAACAACAGGAACATGATAAGATTTGTGGCTCATGACATAAATAGTCCCTACCTTTCTGTTCTCAGTGTTCTCCATACAGATCTCAGGATTATACTCACAGATGGAGACCCCTCAAATCTGTCCTCCAAGCCTGCGCTCCCCAGCCTGTCCTGTCTGTTATTACCCGCTGGCTCGTCTTAATGTCAGCCTCACTAAAGTCACACAATTTCCATGAAAGTCCTCCAGGATTTGGGTTGATATGACTTGTATCAAGAGAAGAATACAAATGGACTGACAGCTTAGCTTTAAGCAGCCGCAGGCATCTGAACAAATAATCTTGCGTGTTGTGTGTGTCTGGACAGCTTGCCGAGTGGAATTACAGAGGCAACGAGGATAAAATTCAGCCACAGGGAGAAAACTAAACATACTGAACTAGGTATTCATCGTGGACACACCTCTTTTATTTAGGGTGTAATACAAGCTGCTTCTGTTTCTTCCTTTTTTTGTGAGACTTATCAGATTTGATTACTGATCAACTTATCACGCATGAATGTCATTCATTAACATATTATGTACCGAAACCCAATTAGGCATCATCTTATTTATATTAGAGAAGAAACACACATTGGTGTCATTCCAGATAAAAGTTTACTCTCCTCCTTTGGGCACAGTCACACATAAATAATATAAAGCAAACTTTTCACGCATTTATAATTTGCACAAACTGCACGCATCTTCATGAAAAATCAACAACTGAGACGGAACCAAAGTCCAAATGTCATGGCTCACATTTTTTTTTCCATTACAAATCTGTACCTGGGCTTTACATGATGGTGCATTTGAAGACTTCTGTGTGTTTCTCACGGTGTCATCTAAGCATGCTAAATAATTGATCCAAACATCCTCTGTTGAGTGTTGAATGCTTTACACCTTTCAGGGATTAGCCTGAGCTAAGGAAACGTAATTCTTGTCTGCTTACAGAAGGACCACGGACAAAAGAGAGGGACATTCAGGAGGAGGTCCACTTTGTGGTAAAAGCTCCTTTATTTAACTCATAGTAAGACTTCTGATAGTGTTTCTGTTAGAAGCCCATCTGAGAGCAGAAACTTTGTCCCTAACAGTTTGAAGAAGTGCTGAGTCCGCAATCTCAGCCTGAGTGCAGTGTTAATGCACAGCGGCCTCTCACTGCCTCCTGCACCGTCTCATCTTCAACCACTATACCTGATGCCTTTTCTCTCCTCCGTCTTGTCCTGTGTCATCTGTTTGCATTTGTGTGTATTATTCATCCAAAAAGTGACAGCAGGGTATGGCTTCCCTGATCTTAAAAAAAAAGATACAATCTGCTCCATTATTGATGCTGGACCCCCTGTTTGTTTGAAAGTGCTCTAATAGCCATAGAATAAAAAATGGAAGACAATAGAGAATAAACAGCTTGGTTATGAAATGGTAGCATGATACCATCGCCCGTATGCATTTGAATGTGTTTCCTTCACTGACCGCGTCCGGTTTGCGCCTGTGCTGTGGGTGTAAATGCTCTCTCTTGCTGCAGAGGAGGCCTGCATTAGTTTGTCACTGGAGTGTTCACTTCAACCGAATGACCCACTGTGCTCTGTTCTCTTCAGCCATTCCTCTGTGCCCAAAACCGGTCCTCTCTGTGTGGCCATGCATGTACCAACACTCTCCAGCGCTAAGTGGAGTGCTGTCGCTCCCGTCACGCCTCTTGACAGCAGAAGTACGCTACTTCACAGCACACTTTCCACAGCTCGTCCCGGAGCTGAGCAAAAAAATACCGGGTGTTAATATTGAAGAAGACTAAAGGGGGTGTGAGTGTGAGCTCTGCCTTAACACCGAGGTAAATGAAGAGTACAAAGTCAAAGGACTCCCAGCTAACACCTACAGGCACATGCTCCATCACAAAAACGTTCCCACAAAGCCTGCAAGCACTTTGAGCAGCGGTCAGTTTTGTGCTTTGTCTTTTGTCCACTCATCCACCCATTCTTTATACGCTCCAGATTTCCCCACCCACAGACAGTCAGTCAAGGATGAGGCCTTCACTAAACCTTCAATATAAACAACCACAGTGAGCGTTATGCCAAAACAGACAGCCGGGGGAGACGGAGGCCGGAGGACTGAGGAAAGAGGGGAATTAACGCGATTCCACAAATAAGCATGCACATGTCAGGGGGAGTTGTCAAAAACTCTGCGGTGGTTAAGCTGAATGAAAGCGCAGCTGCAACAAACAGCACTTAAGCCAGGTGAGATGACAGAGCAATGTGTGTCTGAAGCCGGCGAGCAGGCATCAACAGGCACGGGTGGGACGACACCACACAAAGAACTGCCTTCATTATAAGGCGTTTTCTAAATGCAGGTTGGGTTTCCTGTTGGGAGACAGATTTATGAGAGCATTGCTTGAAGAATGATCTACATTAAAGTTTAAATGTAATTTCATGTTTTCTTTCATCTGGACTAAAAATCTAAGTTGGCGTGACATAAGTCCCCAAACCCCAACCTTTCTGGTAGTTAAATAATAAAACATCCCCTCGCTTAAAGACTGGAGTGAAAGAAATGGCCAAAAGAAACTAAGTCTGTCCGACGACACTTCTAAAGGTTTGAAATGATTGTGATCATCAGTAGAGGTGGCAGCTAAATGGCTTGTCTCCATCTCTATATACAGAATTCACCTAAAGTACATCTTTTCAAGCTAAATTAATTAATAGTACATTCTCCAAAATGCTCATCATTCTTAATCTTGGTCATCATGTCTGGAAATAGAGTTGTTTGTTGTCTCTTGGTGTCTTTTTCGATGAAAGACAAATGCTGAAAGAATTCAACTGACTAGAGAAAAGAATAAATAAGGAGGCCCTGACCAAGAGTCTATGTGTGAAAAGTTTAAAGCAAGAATGAGTTCACTGGACAGTTTTTCTTTTGTGAGGGGTTTCTCAGTCAGGCTTGTATTACACCCTTTGAAGTTAGCTCAACAGAAAGGCTGCTGGCTTTAGTTTCATGTCTTCTTTACAGACATATCAGTGGTGTACATTTTCACAACTAACTCAATGTGCTTCCCTCATGATTCATTTTACCTGTCCAGGTACTCTTACACATCACTGTCCTAAAATGACTTTGGAAGTCAAGTCCCATTTAAAGACAATTTTGTCACAACTAGAGGTACCAAGGACAAGACTCATGATCTAATGTTCATCAGGGGGAAGTGACCCAAGTGTAGAGGAAACGTAAGGTAAAAAATCAAAACCAAAAAATGCTGCATCAAAATAGCAGGAGGTATCCACTAGAAGTCATATTGAGTTTCCGTCGAGCAAAAGCCTGCCAAAAACATATTTTCATCACCAACCCTGCCTCCAACAGCCACTGTGAAGAAGGAATGTAAATTTGTGAGATCAGTTTACTTTAATCTCACTGAGTCATTTCTCAGTAGTGAGGCTTTCATCAATCAGACTTTCCCTCACTCTGTTTGGTCGGTGCCAACGTGCAAAATGCCGAGCGGCAGCTTTTTTTAATGCGAAACCCGAAACTAAAAACGACATTCCAGTGTCACGGCCGTCGGCACCACGTGTTCCTCCTTTGGTTGCGACTCTGTTCCTTGGCTGCACTGGCGTGTTATCAGCGGTGATATCTGCCACGCCGCTGACCGGCTCAGGGCAGGAGGCCCTGGTGCAAGGCACCCCGAGGGCTGCAGCCTCAGATGTGGCAGATGTGTGACTCATTTTAAGGTAATGCGACCTAATGTTGTTACAGTGCTCTCAACAGCCACAGAAAAATCATGATGCTTTTTTAAAACTACACGCGGGGCCTAAAAATAAAGCCAGGTCACAGATAAGTGTTGTGGTGTCAGTGATGGGGATGCTGCGTCCTCCGCTCCCCATCAGGCTGAGCCCTGCAGCTCAGTGCACATGCGGGGAGGGATGGGAGGAGGAAGCTTTTCAGGGGTGTCAGACACATCCGTTTTGTGGCTCTCCAGCTGTGACAATCATGCCGTTTATTTTCTTATCACACTCTGCGCTAATTTCTCGTGCCTTGAAAGAGCGGCTTATTACACCCATGACAGGAAGGATCATTTTTCCAATTAATATCCAGTTAAAGCGAGAAACAAGTGATGGCAGGAAAGAGGGCCCGGATGACCTCAAAGTGAGAATGTCAACACCAAGTTTATTAAGCGTGCTGTCCTGGAAGTACCAGCTTCCATTCTGCGTGATGTGAAGAGCTTTGTGCAAAAAAGCGGACTAAAAAGGCACAGTCTTCGTGAATTTTTCAGTCATAATATTGGTTTACTTAAGCCAAAACATTTATGAAGTTTATGACATTTAATACCAGTTTCTGAATCTAAGATTTAATCAGGAAATGAAATGTGATTAAAATAAATATTACCGAATGAATGAGTGTTTTGTCTACTAAGTGTTTTCTCCATTAAAAATGGATTGTTGATGTATGAATTGAAGAACCCTTTATAAATTGTACATAATAAAAAATCCCCAATTACAATGTCTTTGCTCAATTACAATAATACACCAGTCACGTACTTGGCACATCAAAGTAGAATCCTCTAATGGGTAGAAAAATTGTCCCCAAAACTGATGTTTTACATAATTAGATCTGTGATACTGAAGCAATGATGTGAGGATAATTGTAATGCCATAGCTTCTGATGCAGCGGTCCTTGAACGTTGTCTCCCATTTTAGTCTCTGTACAGAGCAGCTTCCGCTCTGACACGTTAGTGGGGTTCTCAGATGAATTGCTCACCTCAGATTCTTCCACACCATTTCCATCAGATTAAGGTCAAGACTTTGACTTCACTCTTCCAAAACATTGACTCGATTCTTCATTAACTATTCCACTGTGGAATGGCTTGTGAGCTTAGAGCTGTTGTGTTGCAGCATGACCCACTTTGTGCTGTGATTCAGTTCATGAACAGATGTTCTGATACTTGTTTTTTTTATTTTATTATATATTCTCATATGTCTCAGAACTCATTGTTCCATAAGTGACGACATGCTTACGTGACCCAGATACAGGGGGAGGTTACGCTGGGAAATAATGCGACTATTACTAGAATTTTTCTATAGTGATCTGGGTCAGTTGATTGTCGTGAGCAGGGTAACAGTCAAATCAAATGTCCCTCAATCTGTCCGGATAAAGACTGTTGACATCTAAATACTTTGGAGTTAGTTAGTCACACTCAGGCCAAAGGCAATTTGACACAAAAAGTCACACTACATAAATACTAGTCACTTTGAGGCAATCTCCAAACCAGTGACAACAAAACTGAGTATTGGCTGATAAAGATGTTCAGTTGGTATATCTGATGTATTTGCGATTTGTAATATATGCCACAGTCATAAAAAAACTTCATTAGATTAGATCCATTCTTATAATCTATTTGTTCTGTTGTTCCTGTTCCAATTCACTGGATTCTTTTTAAACTACTGGTATGTGATTATGTTTGATGGTTATTAATTAACTTAAGTTCAAGTACCGCAAGATGAGTGGAGATCAGTAGTTCCCCTCCAGACTGTCATGATTAACTCTTACTGCAAACAGAAATAACTCCCGTAACATATTTACATCTTTTGAATGTCAGAAACCACTTGTATTTTCATTTTCAGCTCAATTAAACAAAAACAACAGGAAATTGTCCATAGATTTTGCAACTTGCTGCTATTCAATCAAAATCGGAGCATTTTTTTTTTTTTTGCATAGTAAGATTCCCTTACGATGCAGGGTTCATTTGCAGAAATATGCAGTTTGATAAGCTTGACTTTGTCTCCACTCATCCTTTGCAGAAACACTTAGAGACACTCTTCTACACAGGCGTTCCCCTTCAGCGTTTTGCTTTAATCCAGTGTGAACACAGAATTTCCGACAAAAATCCAACTATTCAGAAGCCAGCTGTGTGGTCTTAGATCAGCAAAGCATGGCAACCTACATATGGAGTGACAAATCAAATGTGACTCTTGTCCTCACTAATTGGTCTTCAGGCACGGTGAGACCCAGTGATAGCTTTTATAATCAAATACATATTGAATTATAATAGTTTTGTTCCTTTTTCAGTTGGATTTGTATGAAATACTTACAAGTAGTGAGTGCATTACCTGTAATAGACCTCAGTGTTCTCAGTTTAGATAATCAGAAGTTTTTCTGATGTGTGAGCTATGCTAATAGCTCATAATATGGAGTTGGGTGAATTTTTAGCCATCTAAAGTTACTGTAGAGGCCATCAAATTTTACATCATGGCATTCCATCCAAAATAACAGGTTGGAGATTTTAGATGTAAAAGTACATGGCTCCTGTATTTATTATTCTCCAGTTTGAGAAACGTTACGTTAATGCAGATTATTTCAGGTAAGACATCAAGTAAGACAACGCACAAACCCATTTAACAAAAAAAAAGTACAATCATACTCTTTCAAGTAAAAATTAAAATACGTAAGCTAAAGAACACCATAAATCACATATACATGGACGGGAAATATGTGAGCTGATGCTTTGACAAAACATTAAAAAATCTTCACAGCATTTTAAAATCCTGCAAATTTACTATAAAATATTTTTTAAATGTACAACTGCCATTTTTTAGTTCTTCAAGAGCGTTTATGTTCTTTCTTATTTTGTTTTACTTTTTGTGGAATTATATGAAAACAATTCTAATAACGTTGTACAAAATGGCCGTCTGTGGCTTTCCGAACACCTTCATTTGAGAGAACACTATAAACTCGTCCAGCATGACTTTTTCGTCTGCTTCCTTACTGCTTATAATTCTTTCTTTTCTGTTGTTTTCTTTCACACTCAATTTGCTCGGGTTATAAATTAACATCCTAAAAAACTACACATGGCAATAACTCTTTTTAAAGTCAATTCTTAATTTTTTTCACCATGCCATGTGAATACTGCCAGACAGAAATGTCAATCTCATCATTTATATCAATACATTTTACAACTTCTCCATTTCTGACAAATGGACAAGTTTAGTTTTTTTTAATTTAGTTTTTTCGTTCTTGGGTGACTGGCCTCAAACCCAGGCGGTTTGAGGGTCAGGCATTGCTATCGTCAATCTGAGCCTTTCTTTATGACACAACCCCATGCTTCAGTTTATATGGATTTATAAAGATGTCCATGCTATTGGGTTAATACTGTATTAAGCGGAGCTCTATTTCAATGATACAGAGTCAGAAGGCCAGCAATACTGTGCAGCCCCTCTTCTCTCTGTCATTCTGCCTCATCTCAGTGCAAGCCATCTGTTACAAACACAGCACAAATCTGTAGCGTGAGACTTACGTATACGATAGCCCTGTTATGTACTGTTACTGACATACGTTGACACACACTTAGCAGTAAAGCCAAAGAGAGCTGAGTGTGAACAGGTGCAGCTCTTTCCAGTATGCACCCATGTCCTCTGAAAGTAATAGCGTGCAGACTGTTGACACACTCGATAGTATTTGGGGCAAGATGTAAAGTTGTACGTGGACACTTATTAGTCCATACTGTCCACTCAATCTTATGAGCGCACGCATACACCAGCTGAAAGCAGTTTGAGTCATCAAATCATCACAGCTTTCTCCAGTCATCCCACTCTGCTCTGACAAATCACTTCATGCTTGAAGTCTCACTTAACTATCCATCATTTTCCAGTCTGTCAGTCTGTGTCTTTCTCTCCCGCTCACAATCCCTTCTGCGCGTTTTATGACACATAATGTTTCCATTTGATCTGCACAGCAGTTACAGTTAGCAGCAAGGAGGAGGAAAAGCATCCGTTGAGGACGTTGGAGAAAAGGAGGGCAGTGGTAACAGTCTTGGAGGGGCCAGGGGTCTCTGGCTGTCACATCCATGATATCATGAGTGGCACAAGGGGGCAGGGGGTCGCTGTGCCCAAAGGCAAAGAGAAATGGGTTATGCAACCTATTATTCATTTGTCCACAGCCTAATTTCCATATTCTTTTGTTGCAGGGTCTTGGGAGCACCAGGCATGCACCTGGCACTGTCATGCCAGCGAAGTCTTATCTTATCTTGGGCAACAAAGTGTGTTCATGCATATCAAACGAACACAGTTGCACTGAGACACATAGAACTTCAACACAAAAAGTGATGGTTGGTAATAATTCGGGGGTCCAAAGCTGCAGGAGGAGCCCTTCGGCTGCTTTTGTTTGTGGCCTTGCGTGCAATAGTTTCACACATTTTGGAAGTAATATGAATTCACAAATATCTCCATAGACAGAGAAATATCACAGAAATGTTTCATTCTTTACTTGCGGGCTGGTTAAGCGCATATGATGAGAGCCGCCACGTTATAGCTCCATCACGCTATAACCACAAACACACATGGGAAGTCCCAGCTTTACCATACATATTTTCAAAGAAAAGTTTGGCTCTTACCTTCCTCAGCTGAGTTGGGCTGGAAAAACAGACAGAGAGACAGAAAGACACTCCACATCTCCACCACAGAATGACACTGACAGACAGGGAGGAAGGACAGAGCATGAAAGAGAGAGAAAGAGGGAGATGGAGCATGAGTGTGTGACAGAGCGAGAGGTGGGGGGTGGGAGGGGGAGGAGTCTGTTTGCTCCCTTTCTCTGAAAGAAAGAGGGAGGAAGAGGCAATTTGGGGTGGTGGTGGATGAATGAATGGATGAGGGTGGGAGAAAAAATATTTACAGAGCGGGACTTACAATAAGTATGCTGCCAAGCAAGGAGGTGAAAAAAATCCCTGTTGTCACAGAGACAGGAGGAGACGAAGACATCAGAAAGCGTGAGAGGAGGGGAGCTTTTTCAACAGACATTGAGTGAAATCATGGGAGGGTGACAGGAGACAGAATGAGGTTGAAAAAACTAATACAAGTTTGTCTGGTCTCTACAACGACTGTCTAGACACGTCTAACAGCGTCCATTCCAGGGCTGTTGTAATGCTGCCTTGCAGAACGCGGAATCCCTCACATGTCTGGACACTGTGCTAACTTGCTTGTTTTTTTTTTGTTTTTTTTTAAGCTGGGGCATGTGAAACTCCCGAACTTCTTTCCTCTTGTCTGTCTTGATCACTCTCACTTTTGCCTTCATAGAAAATGGACAGAATTCAGACACATATCTGATCGTTCTCCATCTTTCATGTGGCTTACCTCTTCTTAACAACCCCCTCCCTTATCCCCTCCATCTCTCAACCGCACTCTTCGCCTCTCAGGACACTCCAGACAGTATGTAGACATGCACTTACAGCAGACACGCATGCACACACAGAGGGCTGGAGCCCCTTCTGGTCTGCGCATGCCGCCCACTGGTCAGCCTGCAGAACTGCAGAATGCTGATGGGGCTTCGTGCTCTGCCTCACTGTGATGGGTAAAAGCTCCTTTACCCTGTTATGGTGAGTCCTGCTGACATAGTTAGGTGGCCCTTTTCCCAACCAGCCAGAGACCCTCAGCTTTGAACAGCTGAGTATGAGGAAATGTGGAGCTGTGATTAAGGAAAAGATAGATATTTCTATAAAGATATCCAAATAAGTGCAACAAAAATGAAAAAGCAGAAAGCAAAAAAAAAAAGGAATAATCTTTCCATATTCTAGTACCTATGCTTTTACGCTTTGTACTTTCAATCGCTCTCTATGCTCCTGAATGAATTTCCATTGCATCAAAACAAGTATTCATTTTCGGGCAGCAGCTCTCACTCAAAGTAAAAAAGAAAATAAAAAAAAAGAGATTCTGAGTCCTAAAGCTTTGGACTTCATTCTGGGATCTGCTCTTCACTTTAATGAGAAAACTAGAGGAACTGGGAAAATGAGAGATTGAAGCTGAGTCTTTGCGGCATGTCTTTGGATGGTGGGAGTAAGCTGGAGCAACGAGAGAGAACCCGCAAATTCCACACAGAAAGCTTAAAATCTTCTGGGGCCTTGGACCAGGAACTTTCTTGCATTGAGGCGACGGTGCAAACCACCACGCCTCTGCGCCGCCCATTTAAAACATTACATTGGAATTCCCCTCCACGTGTTCTGACTTGAGTGAAGAAACAACAACCTTGAATATTTAAAAAAAAAACAACCCGACTCTGGTGAACATGTGGCTTCAGTGCCGTATGTCAGAGGGTTTGGTTCCGGCTAACTGAGGTTTTGCCACACTGCAGAAGAGGAAACGGGGTTACAGCAAGCCACATGCAACACAAACTTCTCGTAATTCATTAAACTTTCATGATAACATGTTTCTCAAATAAGGTTAAAAGCAACATAAAAAATACTCATGGAGTCTCTGAAAGCAGGATACACGTTCAATTCAACCCCCAGTTAATAGTGAGTTTCATCGGACTGATTTATTATTTCTGTTTATTTACACAAAAGACTTTAAAAGAGCAAAATATACATCTGACAAATATGAATATAAGAAAGAATTACAATGCAACATCACTGCATAAACCACAGAAAGGATGCTGAGTGCAAAACAAGGAAACAATCTGAATGGGAAAAAGCAGCAGAAATAAACAAAAAAAAAAAATCAAACAAACATACAAGCAGTGTATTTACATAAAAATGGAGCCGTACACACAATATGAGCAGTCATTAGAAGCTAGCGAGACTGCAGACGTGCAAACTGCGAAGCTCATTGGAGAAAAGTCCACCCTCATCAAAGGAGTACACAACTAGGAGAAGATGCTACAGTACAAACATTGACACAACATCCTGTTAGGACGTGATGAACGGCTGATGAAGATGCAGTGAGCCAAGGCTCTTCAATATATACACAGAATTGCAGACAATTTAAAATCGATGCGTTTAATAGTAGTTCTTGTGCGTTAAACACTAAAATAAATACAAATAATCTAGTGTTGTTGTCTAACACCTCTGTCTCATGTGGCTAATGTTTTGCTTCTGAGTGAGATGTGCATTCAGTTATCAGCAGACACAAACAGGATTCTACACAAGCCACAAATGAGAACACGCCATTTCATACTGACAAACACAATCACCGATTTAAAGGGTGTGAGACACTTTATGGCCTGCGATGCCGGAGTTTGTGTTCTCAGAGCAACAAAAGATGCAGATGCAATTTCAAGTACAGTGATGGATAGCTGTATTTTCTTGGCAGTAGCTAGAAACCACAAACATTTACATATTGAGCCTCCTGAGTTTTATAATCTGTTCCTCCATGCTGTATACAACTGCATTATTACACACTTTTTTTGTCATTCACTATGTTTCCTGCAGCCAAAAGCCTGGAACTAAAGGCTTTAGCCTGTGTGCTTAAAGAAGAGAAAGCCTTTAAAGGGGTTTTGTTCAGACTTGGCAGTGTTAGACAACTTCTCTCTCTCTACCTCCCACTAATAGTATTTCTAATGGATGCACTGTGCAAAACCGTTATCTGCATGAGCACAGCAGGATCAAAACAACAAACAAATACATCTCCCACTGTCAGGAGAGGCTGACAGGTAGACAAGAAGTCTTTGTCTTTTATGTTCTTAAAAATATTTGTTCTGTCTAAGATTGGTGCTGTTAATAAACCTGAAAGGGACTGTTGCAGTACCTCAATCATGTGTTTTTTATGGTCATTTAAGATAACATGGCGTTCTGCCCCTGGCTGGAAGGCACACTGGTTAGCAAGTCAGCCTTTTTTTTGGGTCAAACTACCAGGCTCCAAAACCGGCTTTTCAAGTTTGACCTCAATACATAAAACCCTAAAAGCCTGCAACCTTTTAACACTGAGGGCAGCTGGAAACTTGAATATATGTTGATCCTCTTATGTAGCACAAAGCACTAAGAGTCTCTGAATATTAAGCATTGATATTGGAGTTGGGTTTTGCAAAGATTTAAGGGATTTATGTCAATTATCAACAGAATTCTAACAAGGCGATTGGTAAAAACACTTTCATCCTTTAAGATGGCATGCTTGAATTTTCATGTAAACAAACTACAACCTTTTCTCTGCATTAGTACACATCAGTGGCTTCTTCCTGCCGTTCTCCATTATGTGTGTTAATACTCTTACAACGATCTATGTTTGTCCCCCCTCTTCTTGGTGATTATTCACTGTTTCTCCGAAGGAAGATCAACCATGGGAACCTTTTCCGTGGGTGACAAGGGTGCAGGTTCTGGCACAACCACTGCATCAGGCACAGGAGAGTGGGTGGGTTTGGCGGCGAACCCCTGTGCAATGTCGTCAAAGGTCCGTCCTTTTGTCTCGGGGACTCGCAGGTAGGTGAAAATGAAGAATAAGATGAGAAAGACCATGAAGATGAGGAAAACGTAGGGGCCACAAAGCTCCTGAGAGGGGTAGAGAGAGAGTTGTTTTTTTTGTGAGAAAAACTACAAATCTTATAAAATCAGTATAACAGTACTATGGATATAAGAAATACCTCCAGTTTAGGGAATCCCAGTCCCACCAGGAAGTTGGCCGTCCAGTTGGAGCAACCAGAAACAGCCATGGCGGCAGGCCGAGGGCCCTGAGAAAAGAGCTCTGCCACGATGAACCAAGGGATGGGCCCGGGTCCCATCTCAAAACTGGCAACAAAGCCGAACACAGCCACAATCGCCAGATAACTCAGGGACTCGTTCATCTTCTGCTCAGAGAGGGAATGAGAAGACTCAGACACAGATCAAAATGCGGCAGCGGTAAAGCTCACAATTGCAGAAGTGCCCGCTCACCACCAAAGACAGGGAGATAGTCATGAGGAGGGCAGAGATGGCCATTCCAGCCAACCCAATCAGGTGTAATGTTCTTCGTCCTGCCCGCTCAACCAGGAACAGCTGGTTTCCAGAGGGGGAAAATCCTTTATTAACAATCAACACATTCAAAAAGACACTGGACTCAAACAGCAGAAAGGCGGACGCTTACAGAGACGATGGTAAACACAGTGTTTACGATTCCAGCTCCTATGGTGGCAAAGATGGGTTGTGTTACACCAGCTGTTTTAAATATGCCCGTGGAGTAGTAAAATACCTGAAACGGTAGACACAGTAGGTTCGTTAGTGTTGCTGATAAAAAGAGGTCAGTCTAAAACAACACACTAAAGGACAAAGAGGAGTTATAAAATCAGAAAGAGTTTTAAAATCAGAAGAGACTAGTTCTTCTGCTCAGGTATGTAACTTAGAAACAAACAGAAAAATGTCAAACACAGTCTGTTAATGCTCTGGAATCTTAATCTTTCTGCAGTTGCAGAATATGAATTGTACTTGATGCTTTTTTGTTAACAGATTAAGTCGAAATTGCAGAATCAGAATGATTGAAGAACAAAGAACAACACATTCAAGAACCAAAATATTCTCTCATTTTATGGATTACAATTGCTGATACATTCCATTAAAGTATATTTGAATTTTTTAGGAAAGTGTCCATAATTTCCTGATAATTACATAAACCGCAAACGAAAGAGGAAAATAACATTTCTTTTATTCAGGTAATGATAGAAGACAAGCAAAGAACAGGCCAGTATTATTTTAGTTTCAGTTTTTTTCAGATTTGTTTCTTTGTAGGCACTCTAAAATTATGCAAAAATATGACGATGCTTTGGTCACTTTAATAAAAGCGACAGAAAACTGTTAGTCGTTTCACCAACCTCTGCTTTAATTCCAGCAGCCAACTCTACTTTTTTTGTTTTTAATTATCATTCCTTGTGTAAAGGCTTAAAGCTCCATTATGCTGTCTAGCTGCTCACAAAGTGGGCTTGTTCAGCCATTTCCTTTGCCTGCTGCTGAAAATAAGGTTTGTTAGCCGTGAGAGTGAGGAATTAAGTGCACCTTGGGTCTAGAAAGGAAATGTATCTAATGAACAAAATCTCACATTCTCTGAATTAATTTTCTATTACACCAGGTCACTTGGTTTATATGAATATATTTTTTGCAGCAGATTCGCAGAAGGAAATTATTGGAACTCCATTGCTTGCTGGTGACATTAGTCATGAGGGTAAACATACTCATGTGAGATGAACTGATGTAGCATCCTCTGGCCGGAGGCTGCAACTGTTTTGCTTTGATTGTCAAGTCTGACTGAAGAACTGCTAATGAATTTCATCAACCAGGTTACATGACCTTATTATCTTAAGCTTTGCTATATAGCCTTTGCTTTGCACTCAATCTAACTTTGCCTGGAGCCGTCTCGCGTCATGTGCTTGTCAGAAATAATTGAGTGACTGCTTCTTGCAGAGTTTAAAGATTTCTCCCTTGATCCATTGAGACTAATGAGATATGAGGACTACTTACAGCGTTAATGCCAGACAGCTGCTGAGAAAGCTGCAGAATGATAGCAATAATGATCGGCTGACGATAGTTTGGCGAGCGGAAGAGTTCAAGGACAGTCACTTTCTTTTCCATGGCCATCTTCATGCCCTCCTCCTTCATCTCCTGAATATCATCGCTCACATCTTCAGTGCCACGCAGACGCACTAGTGCTACAAGAAGGAGGCGGCGAGGATGAGTACAGACAAGTTGAGTAGATATTCATGTAAATATAATGTAGAGTGGCTCAGAGGATCTCGGAACACCATGTGACACAGTACCACT
The DNA here is from genome assembly GCA_013363375.1 of Menidia beryllina. Classification (NCBI taxonomy): domain Eukaryota; kingdom Metazoa; phylum Chordata; class Actinopteri; order Atheriniformes; family Atherinopsidae; genus Menidia; species Menidia beryllina. Next base: position 2,998,182 of record JABUIW010000019.1, on the reverse strand, counting down.
TAAAGTCAAAGGCCATCATTAAAAATAGAGCAGTAATTCTAAATACAGTTGTGTTAAAATTCTAATGTTTCCATCATGTGCTGCCAGTGCAAACATTGACCTATAACAGACCTTTTCTTGCCTTTTCCTCTTGGTTGAGGACAATGATGAGGTAACGAGGGCTTTCAGGGCAGAAGGGTAGCATGATGGTCTGCAGAACAGCAGGCAGGACAGTGAGGGCAAGGAGCAGAGGCCACAGATCATCTGAACCAAGCAGAGACTCCAGACCGAAGATCTGAAAACAAGAAAAAGAGGATTGAGGTACAGTATATGAAACAGATCCATTCTTTGTCCCATTCTTTAAGAGCAGAGACAAAATATAGTTCAAATGGACCTCAGATAGCTTTTGCTGTCATAAAAGGCAATTCATGTGATCTTTATTCCTGTTTTCCAGACTTAATGTCTACAGTTATATTTAAAGAAAAAGATCATTCCAAGCCATCACAATCAGGAAAATCGAGCATGATTGGTGAGTAAAGTATGGTCCATTGAGGATTAAAAGAATCCTTGTACCTGTGCAACCAGGATGCCAATAACAACACCCAGCTGGTGCAGTGTGCCGAAGGCTCCTCTGACAGCCGTGGGGGAGATCTCACCCACATACATGGGTGTCAGGCCTGTGCACAGACCGCAGAACACGCCGATGATCAACCGGCCGACAATGACCATCTCAAAAGATTTGCTCAGAGTCGACAGTCCCATCAGACCACCGCCTATGATAGCCAGGACGTTAGCGATCGCCATGGACTTTCGCCTGGTGATGAGAGACACAAACACCAAAAGTTAGTGAGAGTGCAACTCTTATCCCAGTGAAAGCACGGGGAGTGAAGACACCTCAATCAAGCAACATCTTCATACCATCCGACTTTTCCCACACACAATATTTCATAATGATAAATGAACCACAATCTTAAATCGTTGTGAGTTCACCTGCCAAATGTGTTAACCATGGTGCCGACGGAGAAGGACCCGACCATGCCTCCCACGCTGAAGATGGCCACAGCAAAGCTCCACACCATGGTGTTTGCTCCTGGGCTGAAAGGCTCCCCGTAGCGATCCAAGGACACATTATGGAAAAAATCCCTTAGTTTCTGGTAAAAAAAAAAAAAAAAAAACACAGAAAAATACATAATCAGCTTGGAAATTTGTCTGGGGCAGCTTTAAACACCTCCACATGAGGGCACTAGAGCCTCCGGCATTGCCCTCTGACTGTAACTGGAGTTTGTACATTAAGAGCTGCAGTATGACGGCATAACTGAATGCCATTTGAGTGATTACATTATTGATTTAAGATAAGAGAACCCATCATTGATGTGGGAGCTGTTTCCAATCATTTAATGCTCTTGCTGCTGCGAAAAATGGAAACGCATAATGTCCACGTTTCATTTTAGTGTAACACACCGTAGCTCCATCACACACACCTGCTCAGGTGCATTGATGACCCCCGTGTTGTAGCCAAACTGCAGAGAGCCAATGACTGCGGTTCCAACGCAGTAGAGGAGATAAGGTGTGATCTTCTTCTTGGGCTGTTGACAGAAAAAAGACACAGAGTTATGAAAAATGAATGCAATAAGTAGGTGGTCCTCATGTACAATCACTCCCTCGGTTTGAATGATGTGGTCTGTTCCTGGCTGGACAAGGCTCCGGTTGTTTAGAGTCACACGGGTAATAACACACAATGAGCCTTTCTACAACAGCTCTCACTCCCTGTTTTCAGGCTGGCAGATCTGCTCTGAGAGCAGGTGTTACCGCACTGCACAGACGCCATGACTTACAGCTCAGGGGTATTTCTCGGATCGGTGGCTAAAGACACTCAAAGACAAAATAAGACCGACTGTGAATGTTTCTGCTGCTGGTTTGAGAATTCAAATGGGCTCATAATATTAAGCTAATACCCCCCCACAATAATCGGTTCGCAGGGGAGTGAAATTGTGAATTCTCCAGTGAGCAGAACTGACACCCATTTTAATGAAGTTGTGGCCCTGGACCTGCTCAGTGAAAGCAGCTCTGCAAAAAAGGAAATCCCAGATGCAACTTTCAGTTTGACTCGATTGTTAACCATGTTTCTTTAATATCAAACGACACAAGTCAAAGTCCCTTTCTGATGCAGAGACTTACTAGTCAAAGGAAATATAATTCAATCACTACATTTTCCACTGCTTTTCATGTAACACAAAGCTCGTCAATATTACTCAAGACAAGAACTGGTATGCACAGTTTCTACTCAAGCTAGAGTAAAAAGGAGGACAAATTTAGAACCAACCATATCAGAGCAGCACAGAGAGCTCTGTTCTGCCACACAGTACATCACCCTGATACAATTATCTGCACAGATAAGAGTACATCAGTATTGAAAAATAATGAAAGTCTTTGAGGTAGGTGATCCCCTCTGACAACAGTGGTACAGACGCAGGATTTCAGCTGACAGCCGATTCCAGTTAACTTATCTTACTCAGAATGAGACCGCACGGAGAGGAAGTTTTGAATTACTTCAAATGATGACGCTGGACTGATAATGCAAAATACTTTAACAGTTCAACGGATAATCAAGCTACACTATGTCTCTCAGAGGAATATCACGGACTAAAACCAAACGAATCTCGGAGTGTGTCAGTGATGTGAAATAAGGACATTTTGTCTGAGTGGCACACAGGCAACGCTGCTGGTTTGATTAAGTCCACTTTAGGGGAAACAGGATGTTCTGGCTTCACTAATGCACATTAAAGATGTGCACATAAAAGGGACTGGATCAAAAAATCTTATCAATTTTGAAGATAACGATCACATAAAAGACTAAATTGTGCATGATGTGCATTTTAAACTACAGAGAAGGCATCTTTGAGTGGGTATGAATCTTATACTGTCTATACCTTTAAAATGGGCGTATGCAGATGTGTGAGAAGCATGGTGTCCCGTATAGTGTAATGCAGTCATACCACAGCTGACTCAGAGGCTTGTATCAACATGTTGTGAAACATGTGCCTGCACAGACATGTAATCACAGTATTGCATCTGTCATTTTTTACATGGGATGAGTTAAATATTGTACAATTGGCAGCCGAGCCCTTAATATTGCTCAACATCTTCCCCGTGCATTCAATCATGTGAGTGACTGAACGGTAAAATAAACACACTGGTCACTGTTTTTGTTCATACCTGAATCCTGTGTAACATGATGCCTCATAAGGTTATGATGTTACAAAACCACAGTAAATGACCCGTTAATCATGTTAGAACTAACAGAGACATTTCAAGCTACACAAAGAATATGGAGAAGAACACTGAGAAGTTCCTGTCTGCTCGTGAATACTCAGTTGATCTTTAGCTCATTGATCCAAAGCTTCATCCTTTTTAGTTGCTTCTTTCTTACTAGAGAAACAAGCAGGAAAAGCAATCAGTTATTTTCAGACGTATACAGTGGCACCGGATCAGATTGTGTTTGCCCTCAACTTCCACATTCATGTCTTCTTGTAACTTATTTCCACGTGCCATGGGCAGAGACGATGTTAGGTAACATCCAAGCACCTGAGGCAACTGCTAGGGATCTCTTACAAAAGACGAACCACAGCAAATGTACATAGTCACGGAGAGTAGTCTGACAGTTATTTTCATCACATTTGTGGCCTAATATGAGTGACTGTGAAATCCGTCTTGCTTTACATGTGATCACTACAATCATCTGCATATTTGTGCTGCTGTAATTCTTCCTGTGAGCACCCGTTTTGGCCAATCACTCTCCCCCGACCCATCTCTCACGGAATCACATACTAAAAAAGTCAACTAAAACACACACAAGTTCAAACTTGCCGCACAACGGCCCTGTCGTACACTGAGTCATGTCCTGAAGTGCTTGAGTCGCATCCTGAGTGCCTGCTCATGCCAGAGTGGAAAAATACCAAATACAAAACTTTGTAGATATGTTTTACGGTTGTTTGAACTCTTCATTGAACAGCGCTTACTTCGGTAAAAACTAATACAGCCTATTATTGTAAAGTGAGAATGGGATTCAAATAAAGAAAAACAACAATAATATCAAACTGATGGCAGAATGTTTAGTATGGAACTTACCTTGTCGTCCTCCAATTGCTGCATTGTGATGGTTGCTGCCTAGATGAAATCGAACTGAAGCTTGTCAGATTTGTCTGCAAAGTCTAAAGAACACACTCTGCAAACAGGGAGCAAGAATATCTAAAAAAAAAAAGAAAAGAGAAAAACTAATTTCAATGCACTTTCAAATAGCAAAAGATATCCTAGATATCATATTTCCCCTGGCATGAGGAAAGCCATTTCCATGCATAATATCTATTTACAAAGTGCTAGAGTGGACTAACCTATTGGATGTTGTTGAGCTCTCTGTGGCAAGGACTAAAAGGTTCTTCTCAGTGCGGAAACTTACATCACTGAGTCAAAGCCAAACCCACAATTGCAATAAAAAAAAAAAAAACTCCCTTCTCTTCCGTGTTTACCCTTCTCTTTTGCGCCCCAAATTCAAGGAAAGAAGAAAAGTGGCTTTTTCAATCCTTTGAAATAGATTTGGTTCGGTTAATAGAAATAAGACAAATACCACATCAGTGGGCTGCAGAGAAAACGACCAGCTGGCCAAAAAAATGCAACAGAGCTGCAGGTGATGCTTTACTGAGAACGACTTTCTTTTCTTTCCTGTTGGACTAGTGGGTTGCTATAATTTAAAAAACTCCACTACAACATTCTAGATTAGATAGAAGTCCTTTGAATGAACATTTTGTCGTTTTATTAAAGACCAAGAGGTTATTTGATAGTGAGTGAAAATCGTTTCTTTACCGTGATGTGGGATGTGTTTCAGCCTTATCCAAAGAAATAGTTTTGTCCGGCTCTGTTTCTTCTGATAAGTTAAGTCCGCATTCCTAACTGGGTGTGTTTTTTATATACAGACTTGTACACGCTCAGCAGCACGTTGACGATCTTACTCATTTCCAGCGGCCCAGTGCGTAATATTTCCGAATGGGTCTCACGTCGGCGTTTCTAGTGTGGAGTCATCGCTGCGCAGACGCGTTTGGGGACGTGCACGGGCGAACGTGCCGAGCGGGGATGCTTGAATAAAGAAAGAAAAGAAGCTTCTGTGCGAATGCCGGTGGCCCTTCGCCCACTGGAGGGGGTATAACAAAAGCCCGTGCGCCCAGAGGTCAGATACAAAGCCTGGTCACGCACGAATCATGAGACCGGCTCAGTGGGTGGTAAACAAACGGGGTGCCCCGGTAATTCTCCGTCTATTCTAATCTTCACAGCCACCTAAATCTCATTCAGGAATTTAGAAGTTTTCCCAGAAAAATCCACTTAGTAGGTCTGAGAATATTTTTTTCACCATTAATTCATTTTTACCCCAATTATTTCGTTCTGGGTTTTTTTCTGAATCAAAATATGTGGGGAATAATTGTTAGACCTCAGAATTTGATGTAGGTACTCAGTCTTATATCTAATGCAACATGTTGCCTTGAGAAATCAACAGTGTAATACACTGTGTACGAGGTACCAAGTGTGCAAATGAACTTGTTCTTTTTATTCTTGTACATCTGTGGAACAATATTTTGTTTGTTAAGCTTTGTCAGCAGCATCAGAGGTATCTAATGGTACGGTCTGCTCTTAGTACTTCTGGTACTGATGTTGGTTCTTTCACTTTGCTCTGCTTGAGAGAAAAGTTCAAAGAGGATAGAGGCTATCAGGGTTTCTCCCTTGTGCTTTGCTTTTCCACATTTGTTCCAAAATGGTTTGACCTCCCCAACTTTAGCTGACTTTGGCTAACTTTTAATCAGTGAACTTTTAATAATCACTTTCTTTCTGTGCCTCCCATATCCAGCAGGTCAAGGTGGATGGCCAAGCCTCAAATGTTTGGATCTGCTAGCGTTTTCATTCAGTTAAAAAGGAGTATATTCTTTCTAATAGCACTCCACTAGGATGAGCGTTTGAGCAAAATCTTTGTGCCATTGCTTGTTTTCCTTTGTCTAGGCAGCTTTTTTTTTTAAATTGGCTCTGTATGAACTTGAACTTGGATTGAATTATTCTTATTTGATTGGATAATTACTATATTATAATTCAGTGGATTCTTCTTGGCTTGAACCAGTCTGACTTTTTGAAATACCTTGTTGTGATTTGGCACAATATAAATAAAACTGAGATGAATCTGTACCAGGCATCATTCTACTGCCTATTTGCTGTTTTGTTTTTTTTACTAAAATGGCCATGTATACATTCTGAGAAGACTTCGGACTGAAAACTCCACAAAGGAATAATATGGTCACCATATAGTGACAATTTTATTTCTATTAAAAACTGAAGTTAGGAACCCACACAGAGAGAGTAGCGTTGTCTCTGAACTCTTCTTTCAGTGATCTCTAGAGAAGCTACACTTATATCGCCTGCTGGTTCGAAATGGGCCTTTATCAGCTCTGTTGCTGTCAAACTGGGACACAACACCCCAATGCTTTCACATAAATCGCTAGAGATTTCCAACATGCTTCTGTATCTACTAAACTTCCACCCTTTCAACAGTTCATCTTTTGATTCAGTAATTCCCATGGTAGTTTAATAAAGACCAGAACAGGATTAAAGATTTACTAAGATCTGGGCTATTGCTATGTACGGATGATGACTCCATAAAACAACTTTTTCAACTATTTCTTTTTGGTACACCTTCAAATCTCATGGTGTTTAAAATGACTTAATTTAGGACCTTTGAAAAAATAGTTTAGAGCGTGAATATAAGAAGAACGTACTGTGTTCCTCTTACTGAACACTGCTACAGAACTCTCTACTTTGCTCAAGTTTCTTTGTCATTCCTTCCAAAATGGCAAATCTGCTCAAGTAGCCTTCTCTTCCCACCGGTTTGGAGGGTGTTGTGAGATATCTCATAACACTTTGATACTTGAAAACTTTGTACACAAAGTGTATTTGTGACTTTTTAGGACCAATAGCTGAACCAGTTGTCCAGTGGTCCACTCCTGTACATTCTTAACAGAAGTAACAACCACAAAGTGCTGATGTTCAGGTTTCGTACCTTCAGTGCTTCAGCTACTTGAAAAAATGCTACTCATTCCTGATATTTAAATGCCCTTATGCCATCTCTACTGGCCTCTGTTGGTTGCAATATCATAAAATGCGACAATATTTCCCACTGATCTGTTTAGAGTGAAAAAGTAGAAAACGTGATTGGTTAACAGGAAGAGAGAGAAGCCAAAGGAAGTAGTCGGAAATGTCAACATTGTGTTTCACGTCATTTGGGACGTCGTTACTTCTGTTCATTTCCTGCTGACTTAAGTGCCACTTCTCGGCTTACTTCTAATCTCACCTGAAACTTCACAGTAGAGCAGAAAAATGCAATAAATGAGGACTTGAATGGTTGTTTTGTTCTCTCTTGCCCGAGTGTGTGCTCAGCTGGCAGTTTGTGATTCAAACTCTGTGAAATAAATGTGCTAAAACTGTCCACATGCCCTTTAATTGCCGACCGGAATGCTCGTGTTCTGCTCACCCGTCTCCCCAGCAAGGATATTTCTTAACGAAAACTGCTACAAAACTCTGTGGCATGAAAGCTCACACAGACTAAAAGGAAAAAGAAAAGGAGTTCTTGCTGTGTTGAATTTAAAGTCTCACTGGGAATCTATCAAACTGTAAAGAAATACTCTTATTATTGCTTAAAATGTATCTTGGAACAGTCCATTTATATGGATTAGTTTCATTCAATGAGTCCCAAAGACCCTTATACATACTGTAAGGTCCTTTTTTAAAGTATGTTATACTGAGAATCAAAACTTAGGGAGGATTCTTACTGGAGACCTGAGGGTAGGAGAGAGGTTTCATCATTTCTAAGCTTGATGATTTTTTGGAAATCCTTCGATTTTGACACTGTTGAACCACGTGGCCATCAGAAAAAAACAGTTTTTCTTAGCTCACTGTACAATAGTGCCACCTTGTGTGTGTAATCTCCCGTTCACCCAGACTGCATTTGTCCAGACTATACTCAGTCTGATCAAGTTTCTTTATTTCCCAAAACCATATTATATATATCAAAGGCTAGATAGATAGATAGATAGATAGATAGATAGATAGAT
>JABUIW010000019.1:2846868-2989662 GCA_013363375.1 Menidia beryllina | reverse complement strand
ATAGATAGATAGATAGATAGATAGATAGATAGATAGATAGATAGATATGCAGGATGTTTATTTTAGAAAATTACTTTTTTTATATTTAAAGGACAACCCAAAACAACATCCTGGAAATCCTGTTCACTTTTCAGAAGGTACATTTTACCTTTTAACTTTCCACCGCGATGAAGTGAAGCCGTTGTCTGCAGTTTGAGCAACATATAAAACACCGGTGATGCCCTTTTTTGCTTTGTTCTTTAATCTTTATATCAATTATGTTTTGTCTTCTTTTGATGTTTTTCTCTGAAACAGAATTATTTAAAATAGATATTAAATCTATTCTTTCGTCAAAGTTTGTTGCGTTTTGCTGTCAAGAAGCTGTCTTAAAAGAAGGCGTCCATCTTTTCCTTTGATGCTGTTAATACACTTATAGATATATAACTTTATAGAACTTCATAAAGTTACTGTAATATTCGTCACCCTGCATAGACACATCTGTTACATGACGGCTGAATGTTACATTTTTTAACAGTGGATCTATGACACAGAATCAGAGTTTGGGTACCACTCTCTCAAGAGGACTTCAGAATTGTGTCGCTACCACTTCAGGTCAGGAAATAGGAAAATCACACTCAACTTAATTTTCTCAAATGGTATCAACCGCTGCTAGAAAGTCTATAAAGGATCAGTTTTTGTCTCTTCCTATGGGCTGAGATATGCAACATTCCGGTGTTATACATTGTAATTAAAATCCTTATTTGATCTTTGTCCTCAGCCTTGTTCCCAATCTCAATAGCACATCAGTTGTGCTTTTTTTTTTTACCAATCAGGTGTTCGTTTCTGTCATTTATCCAGTGGCGCCACCGTGTGGCCACAAGGTCGGCCTACATCCCAGCAGCTCCCCTGACGTCAACGAGTTGGTCTATCGAATATTTCGGTTTTAATGCATGCCAGTTCATCCAGGGTAAACATAGGTTAAGTTCAGTTCAAGACTCTTAAAATATTTGACAGTGCTAACATAAGTGTTAAAGCAATTAAAAGTTAAGTTAAAAACATTACAACTGTTATAACTGCAAGGGGAAAAAAAACAGTCAACAACACTTCAAAGATCCAATGAATATTTTTAATCGAATACGTTTACCGCAATATTTTCGTTACGTGTGTTTAAACACAGCATAAAACCATAACTGGTTAACCATAACCATAAACTTAAGTCATAATGCTATGTTGTACTACTTAAAATAGGGTTTAAGCCAAAATAAGAGACGGTAACTCTTACAGTGGCCTCAGGAGAAGCTGATCAGGTTTACGGGGTTGAACAATTTATTTAAGAGGTGAACTGTCTGTTGTACAGTGAAAAGCCAGATCAAAAAAAAAAAAAAAGACTTAAACTTGATAACAAACACGGTCTTAGTTCAATCTGCAGTGTATTTATTAAGTCAACAATATCAAAGGGAGGTTTATAATAGAGACAGAAAATAACCTTTAGACGTCATCACTGTGTGAGTTGTGCGTGTTTATAGTTTAAGTAACAGTAATTATGGTAATGACAAATAGAGCTGTTTTGGAGATGTTCTCAGGCACAGTGCAGAGGTAAAGGTGCAGGTAACAGCAACCTGACTGGTAATATGGGGACATTTCAAATCTTTCCGGGGAAACTTCCATTTTCTATCTGCTCGTCCCATTTACCCACCTGCAGGAGACAGTAAACACAAGGTTAGAGCGAGGCAAAAAAATGCCGACACGAATTACATTGGCAGTTTACCCATTGATCAGAATGTATTAGTTGATTTACCTCAGACTAAATAGAATTGAATGAAAAATCCATTAAGATCTTATGTACATAGATTGTGTAAAACTAAAAAGTTTCAGCAACAAACTAAACAAGAAATCTGATAACACTGTTTAAAAAAAAAACTTTCTGGGTAGACATAAGGAAAAACAAATGAAACCTGGTATTAAAACTATAATCTTGCACATACCCAGCTATTGGGGCAGAGGCTCTTGTAAACCCTCTGGTACCAGTCACAGGGAGATGCATCCTGGCCTTTGGAAGTCAGGGCCTTGTTGCACCTGTGGTAGTCTGACAACAGAAATAAAAGGAATTAAGATTAGATCTTTGAAGAAATTGAGCATTTTGAGGTCACTCAGTACCATAATAATTCAAAGTGTTTTATTAGGGTTTGTGGTAAATAGTGCTTTACACAGCGTGCTTCACTATTAACATTGTCTAATATTACAAATTCACAGTTAGCTAGAACAAGCAGTCATTCACTTCCACAACAATGTATCTATAAACGTTCCAAGATCTTTAAAGGATTTTCTACTTAAATCATAATGTTTTGAACAAGATTAAACAAATGCTTTAGGTTTCAAACATAAGCTACAAACTCTGCGAGTGTCACATTTGTCAAAATGAGTGGAGACAAATGCTTTAAAGCATAATCCAGTCAGCCTGTTTTTCGTAGTATAACAGATTAGTCCATCCTTTAATGTGTCGTCTAGATTCAGTGATCCTGATTCTCACCCAGGTAGTTCTGGAAACAGTTGCGGGTCTGGTTTGTGTTGGGGAATCGGGAGTCAAAGGGAGCTGTTCTGTAGTTTTTTATCTTCTCGTCGATTGTTTCAGCCATATCTGTGGGCTTCAAGTCAGACCTGTGAAGAAGTCTACAACGAAATGACATACCCCTCAGTCACTTAGAGCCAAAACAAGTATGTGAAAATCAACATTTATAGTCATCAATGTATTTTAAAAGAGTATATGGGAAGAATGGTGGCTATTTCAAAACAAATATTCTGTATCTTACATATCACTGTATGTCAATAGACTTTGGTAGTTACAGTTATTAATAGGTAATTTATACAAGAAAACAAATAAAAACTACCCAACATGTTTTGCAAGATGCATCCAAGTATGCTCTTTTAAAGAACATGCAAGCTCCCGTTATTTTAGTGGAACTTGGTTGGCTATGCTAACACTTATTTGAACCTTTGTGGTAGTCACAAAAGTCTCTTAAAATACCTCGTTTAGGTAAATCTTTACAGATTGAGGTCGTATACGTTTGACGCTTGTGTCACAAACAACTCTCAGATCTGTACGACGACCACGTAGGTCAAAATAAGTGTTAGCATAGTTAGCTCAGCCTGACTGAAACGTTAGCTGTTAGCTCAATGATATTGAGTTAGTTTCTATCTGGTTCTGAACACGTACGTTACAAAAAACCCTAACAATTATTGAGGTTTTGTAGTTTGAAACAGAAAAGACACCGTGCCGAACCGTCTACACAATATAACAAAACACAAATACATATTGGAGTTACCGACAGCTAACCTTGGAGAGCTGTTCGTGATGTCCTCTGAGTTAGAGCGAATGTCGGCTTTCTGCTCCGTGAAAAGGATGCTGGGAAATAATACGATGACGTCACACCCAAGGTCAGCTACCAATCTGGGTCAACCACAACCAGTTTTCAGTGGTTAACAGTCTTTATTTAGTTTTGTTCACCTCGTACGTTATCTTCTTCTCTCTTAAACACAATTGTTCGTATAAAGCTGTCTTGTTTCTGTTATTCAATGACACAGCATAATCAATAACGCCCTTATGATAAACAAAGGTTTAGGTTTTTAATCCGACGGACTTTCAAAACAGTTTCATTTACATCTAAACTCCTTAATCCGAAACCAGGGACACCTTATTGATAAAGGTGTAGCATTGAATTTATGTCAGACTAGCTCTCAGACAACTTGAGTAGGCTACAGGTGGAATTTAAAAGGCTGCTTTGGGATTTAATTGTAATGGACATTAGCTGTACAGATGGACTCATTTATTGGTTTTTAGGATAAAAAGGAGTGATTCCAACTAAAAGGCATGTTACTATTTAATTCCACTAATGCCTGCTAACATAAAACTAAAGATTGTTTCTATTTAGACTTTTATAAATGTTTCCTTTTTGCCTTGAGTACATAATTTTGTTCCACCTGATGTATGTCTGTAAGTCTCCTTAAGTCTTTGAAAGTGGTCTGCGAATATATAATTCACAAACAGATTAATTGTAAATCCTAGACTTAATTTATGGAATTTCAAAAGGAGATCACAAATTACTATTGGTTTTGGAGGCCGTGAGAGTTGGTATTTACTATAAAGTTTGCAGGTTATTCCTTGATGTCTGATTAAGGTACAAGCATACCCATGTTCATTTGAGCACTTTAGTTCAAACAAAGTTAAATAATTCCTTATGTTGGAGCCCTTTATGGATTGAGAATGAACTTTGTTTGATTGGCCCTTTGAATGAGGCTTACTGAGGCTTATAGTTACCAGAAAGACGTTGGTGTTTAAAAGGTCACGATAGGTTTAACTATGGTTTTAGAAGTCATCATGGCTTTTCCTTTGTTTTTTAACAGTTTAAACTTAACTTTTCTCGCTTCCGATTTTCATTGTTGGATATTGATGTCAGGTAAAAAGCATTTTTAGTCAGCTAAAATGAGTTTGTTGTATATGTAGACCAGGGAGGATAGAGGGGAAAGTGTCCTGTCTCTTTCCCATCAATAATCTTCCTGTTTGGGACTGGGTCAAAGATCACAGGTGTCTACATCGAGCTTCCTGTCTCACCGTGTGTTTTCCCTCACACACTCCAGCAAGTATTCACTTTTGGTCCTTCTCAGGACATTTTATAATACACTGTGACATTTCTTCTTCAGATTTGACAAAACAGACCAACAAACTTCAGGATCCCTTCATGTTTTTAGTCTTCTTTGTACAATTGAACTTCACTGAAAAAGTGATAACTACTAGGCTATAATTGATCCAAACAGACCAAGAGAAAAACATCTGGATTGTTGTGTGGTATGCTTAAAAAGGCAAAAAAAAAAGCACTCATACATTTTTGCACATTCACCCCTTTACTTACTTTCTACCAATCTCTCCCTCTCTTTCTCTCCCAGCCAGGATATAGGTGTTGTCCAAAGCAAAGGAAGGAAATTCTGTCACTTGGAACAATGGGCCCGTTACTCTATCTATAGACCCAGAGCAACTGAGAGCCAGCAAGAGGGAGGCAGTGGATCTTTTCCACAGCAACTAAAGACGGTAAATTCTTTAGACAAAGAAGACAAAACCTATGGATGACTACAATTAGAGTTGCCTTTGTACAAATATGATGACTTGAGGCCTTCCAAAAATGGATTTTCATTACGAGAAGAAGGATTTGCACACAGTCATCAGGTTACATTGAGCTGCGCATTTGCATTTAGGTGGACAATTACAAACCAATAAACAGCACTAAAAAGCAAATGTGGGTAAGTCTTTATTATGTATTCATTTAAAAAACTTTGTTGGTCTTTTTTCTGTTTGAGTGGTCTAAATACTGTACTTCTGTGTATGACGAGGCTCCTTAAAACCGGGCATCTTTGCTGCTTAGGATGAAGGGTATTGATTTTGGGAGCAAATTAATGTGACTTGTCTGTTTTTACATATACAGTATTTCTGAGAAGCGAGGAATGGACAGACTGTGACCTTTGAAGTGGGATTTTCCCTGACACTGCGACAGCTGGACCTGAGTCCTGTAAAACATGCTTCCTGTTTTAGAGTGGGAAATACACATTCAGGGGCTTTCTTTTTGGGTTGGTGGGGGGGGGGGGGGGGGTACATTTTTCTTGTTTGTTTTCATCATGTTGACAACCTGCTGTAGGTATCCTGTTGATATTTTTTGATTGTGACATCATCCTATTGTTGTATTGTTTCAGTCCTGGCATTAATGACACATATTCAGGCTGGATGCAGATTGACAAAAACACAGAGCTTTCATGCATCCTGAAATATGGTAGACTCCTGAAATATTTAATTCTTCGATTCAAATCCTCATTCTTTTACTCAGATGGAGGGGTCTGGCAGTCCACGCTTCAGAAAGCTTCATTTCCCAGTGGGTTTGTGGATTAACTCTCCCAGGAAACACTTTGCCAAACTTGGAGGTCGTTGGCCCAGCGCCATATCTGTAAAGTCAGTCCAAAGTTTTTATCACATGTTTCCTTGGTCTTCTCTTTCTCCGCATTGTTTACTTGTAAGCCATTAGGGTAGAATTAAGTTCCTGACAAGCCTATGTGCGTTGTGTCATCTTATCTTACATCCGTTGTCATTAGTTGTTTTTAACCCTGTAAGTTTCCTCTGTTTTAATTTAGTCCTTGCTGTTTATCAGTCATAATTCACAGCTGACTTGTCCCTTCCTCTCTCCTTCCTCTATGCTCCATCTGTCCCCCCCCTACACCCCCCGTGTGATTCCCAGGTCGACCACCAGCTCTGACGCAGCCTCACTGCACGAGGCCCCTTCTGCTCCTTCTTCCTCTCTTTCTAACTCCACCCCCTCGCTGGCTTCCCCTTCCCCATCCTCGTCTCCTTCCCCGGCCTTCCTCAGGCCGCGGCCTGCTGGCCCCCAGTCTCGTGCAAAGCGCCTTTCCCATCTCTTCCTGCGGGGGCGCTCCAACAGCGACCGGGACCGGGCAGTGGGGGAGAGGGAAAGAGAGGTTTGGGCTCATTCGGCTGCCCCCTCCTCCCACCACTACTTGCCCCCAGCCTCTTCCACTGCCCCAGGACTGATCAAGATCTATGGAGATGCTCTGTCCAGTGGAGCCAACTATCGCTCCTTGCTGGCCAACATTCACTCCACTGCCAGGCAGCTCATTGCACAGGTCATCACTCGCTACACCGAAAGAGAGAGGGAGGAGACAGATGATGCTGGTATGAGAAAGGGACATTTTCTCCTATTCCCACAGCATCCATCGCTGACTTACAGAATTTTGATAAGATGAGTTCCAAGAGTATAAACTTTCACTTCTCATTCTTGTCTCCCCTCTCTCTATTACTCTTTAGCTATCCAGAAACACTCACCTGAAGACTTCCTGTTGTGTGATGTCATTGGAAAACCCATCCAGCAGCCAGATGGAGCTATCAAATGGGAGACAGAGTGCCGGAGAAGCGTTGCCCCATGGGAATGTCCGTTGTTATTAGTGGACATGTGGCGGCCTAAGGATGGATTTGAGCGGCGCTTTGAAATCCAAAGGAGGGAGGACTATGAGAGAGAGGAGAAAGAAAGGGAGAAAGAGCGTGAGAGGGAGGGGGAGAGTTACCAAGGTTTGTGTGAGACTTAGCAGGCAGGTATGGGAGCTTGTAATGAAGGTCTGACTCATGAAACCTGTGCCTGCTGTGGCTTTCTGGACAACAGGTGTGCGTTGGCGGCGGCGGAGGATAGAGTCAGGGGGAGCAGCGGAGGAGAGCGAGCGTGGTCACCGTGGAAGGAACACCGAGCTCCGGAGGAGCATCAGCGACATGAACCTGAGTCTGCGGCGTCGTCAGGGCAACCACGTCAGCAATGATCCTCGTGGTCCTGCCAGCCGACCCCTCAACAGCAGTGGGATGCAAGACAGGAAGAACATTGTGAGCATGATCAACCCACAGCCAGGAGAGGTAACAAGTGTGGTGCAGTCAAGAGTCAGTGATACTTTATGAATCAGTGGCTGAAGATACACTATAGATAAGACAACAACGCGTAGGAGGAAAATCTGACATACTTCTTTCTACAAAAGATGTCACGTCAGATAACCCAACAGCTCAACAGAAAACAGAGTTGAAAAACAGGAAACACAATAGAAAAAATATCCTTTCAGGAAGCAAAACATCAGACAACTGCCAAAAAACATGTTTTGCAAAAACAACAAAAGACAAAAACTTGTGAAAAGTCACAAATGTCAACTGAACAATCTTGTCACGCACCATTCACAAAAAAAACAAACAGAAAGCAGCGTAATGTGTACAAAAACAATATTGCAGAATCAATGTTTGAAAATTAGTATAAACTTTATGTTGCATGTTCTCCTTTTGGATTTGTGTTTCCCATCTTCCTGTATCGTCAAAGTGTTTCTGTATGCTTTATCATCAAAAGGCCAAAGCTACATGCCTTTTACTTTACTTTTTTTTCCATCAGGTCAGATCATCAAAGGCTGAGGCAAAGGTTGGATGGACAAATCAGCCTGAGGAGGATATGAGGGATTACTCCAGCTGCGACCTCGAAGTGATGTCCCAAAGCCTCATCCTTCCACCCACGGACCGGCCCTACTTCTTGTTGCTACAGGGTTACGATCAGAGCAAGGCAAGACACGCTTACCGATTACATCACAAAAACAAACTCTCACAAACACCGCCCACACACACGCGCACACACACATAGATTATGTAAACACATGAACACACACTAACATTCACATTAACACTTGCTCTGATGTGCACCTATGTAAATGAGGTGCAGGGGCCCTGTGCAGAGGAGCACGACTGTACACACCCAACACATGACATCATACCTGCATGTCTGTAATCGCAACATACCATCAGGATCTCCATCCTGCTACAAGCACAGACTCAAAGCAACACAATGCCTCGACAATTTGCCCATGCAGTACAAAACCCCTGTGTGCACATCACCTCATCTCACACAATGACCTCACCCAGGTCTCTTTTGTAGCAAACTGTGACACACTTCACTCCTTATCAACTGTCTTCTGTTCAGCTTACCATCTGATGGGGGGGTTGAAATAAACCATCACACCTAAGAGATAACAGACCTCCCGGATTCTCCACTGTGTGTTTTGTGTAGGATTTTGTGTTGTACATTATGGCGGGTCATACGCATGTGTTTGGGAGAAAACCGACGCTAAGGGAGAGAGAAAAGGATAGAGAAAGAGAAAGGAAAGGAAGGAGGCCACTGAAGGTGGACACGTTCCTGTCGGCCCCTGACCTATTGGCCAGGCACTTACTGATCCGGAGAGATGCTGCTGTTCCAGAGGTGCCCACCGGACAAGGTACAGAGAGACGCAGGTTTGAATCCAACAAGAAGGTTTCAAAACACAGCCCTGGATGCAGGGTTGAATGACTTCCTGTCTGTCCTATCCCAGCTCTGATGCGGCCCTTCAGAGGAGGTGCAGTCACTCACAATGGGGTGGCCGTGTACCGGGAGACAGTCCTAAAACCCGGAGATGTGATCGGTCTCGGAGACCACTTCCTTTTCTTGTACCGGGACCCGCGTGTGACTCCAGCGCCACCACTCGCGTTGACTCTTCCATGGCAGGCAGATGCCTCCTCCACCTGCTGCCCATCAGGGCTGGTGGACAGACAGGAGGCTCTCCGGCAGTACCTGGGCTCGACTGAGGCAGTCTTGAAGTTCCATCCTCGTCATGCAGATGCCTTGTTGCAGGTAAGACAGGCCAACAACAAATGGCAATTGGCACCCATTTTGAATCCAGTTACTGAACTGCATTATGGCAATATATGTTGTTCTTACTTTTCTCTCAGGAGATAATCTCCAAAAACTCCTCTCCAGACTCTGGTGGTGGGCCCTTAGCTCCTGCCTATCTCCTGTCAATAATGATAGATCACGCCTCCAAACACCTGGACCCGGCTCTCACTCCGCAGATATTACTCAAGTCAGCCAATCTAATTAAAGAAATTGTCTGGGTAAGAAAAAGGAAATCCACTAATTGAATCAAAACAAAACAAACATATGAAGCCTGCATCTAAATCTGCTTTTAAACTTCATCAATGCGAGCTCTGACCATATCATGTAAAGGTGTCATTTTTCACTTCGCATATCTTTATTCAGCATTTTAAACCTTGAGATAAAAGTTTTACCTTTTTGTGATGCTAAGGGAAATGGCTTTAGTCCAGAATGTTAATTATCCAGGCCACGTTTCAAGGAAAAAAATCCAACCAACTGAAACTGGGGCAGTTTGAACCAAAGTGATGGACCAGCAGTGCTGCTGCTGCTGCTGACAGAGATTCAACATCTGACGATCTGACACAGTATAATGTGTTTTAAGTACATTTCCATCTTCTCTCAGTGCTTCCGGGGTTCTGCTTCAGGGCAAACGAGCTTCTTTTGGATGGTATTCTATGACACGGTCAAAAACACTTAACAGAAAAACATCAGGAAGGCAGAGGGAGATTACCACATTCAGTCAGACAGAAAAAACCGTCAGACAGATGTATGGCCTTCGTTGTGGCCTTCTGGGTTGTGAACAGGAGTGAGGATGAGCTGAAGTCACTTCCCTCCTGCTGGAAAATGTGCTGTAATTGTCCTGGCTGCAGGGCTAGACGCTGCACCCCCTCCCCCCACCTCCCCCACCTCCACCCCCACACTAAGATGTTTCTCCTCTTTTCTGTCTCCAACTGTCTTCACAGGATAACATTAAGGAATTTGGGGATAAGCATCCCACGCAAAAGTAAGAACATTTTTGTCCAACATAATGTTTCCCCTCTTTGGAGCTCTCCTGCTGAGTGATTCATGATACACTGGTGCTTGAGCTGTTATGTCTTTGGGAAATTTTTGTGGTATGATGAAAGCATTGTAATACAGTGATGTTGAAAAATACAGCCGTGTAAAAATAGCCCTGTCTATTTTTTGTCACGGTGTGGCGTGGTTCTCCGTTAAAGCACAAACAAAACACTGACAGGAGAATGTTCACAATAACATAACTCTGGGATTGCCTAATGTGTGCAGTTCGACAGAGCAAGAAGGGGCAATAAGCACGCCAAATGTCCAGAAGCTGTCATCCGACCTGCGACCCCTCATGTTCTGGATGTCAAACGCCACAGAGCTCCTCAACTACTTCCAGGTCAAAGTGGAAAACATGGAGAAAGAGTGGGAATTTGAAAGTGAGACAAATATGAAAACAGCATAAATGACTGGCTCAAGAATATTGAGAGTACATTACAAAATACTTCTTTATGTCTAATTGTTCCCACTGATTGTTTGTTGGAAGCTCCTGGGGATCCAGTTTTGACAGCTGACATGGACACCTGTTCAGAAGCTTTGGCACAACTGGATGACGTCATTATGCACACCTTTCAGCAATGTGTGTATCACCTCACCAAGGTATAAAGGAAAAAAAGAAAACAAGCAAAAAGAATATTTGTATTTGCAAAAGTGTTGCAGTACCATGGTTTTAGCCAGATATAGTACACTTCTAAACTCTCCCATAACACTTACAGTTATTCATCTTTACTCTGTGTGCACAATATTAATGCAAATTATACTCATTTTGGTTTATTTGGTTGTTTTTTTTTTACCAAGAAAGAGGTCCCATCATTCAAATGTTGATGAACCTCAAGATTGAATGTGAAGGCACTGAAGTTTGAGTGCAGTTTAATGATCAAGTTAAATACCAAAAAAGTGTTATCAGTCACTTGCTCATCAGACAAGTAAATAATTGTAAAAATCACAAGAATCATGGCTGGTCTTTTTGATCACACTGTAGTCCTTTTCAATTCCTGCCATTAAAACTTGGAGTGAGTTGCTCGTTCAGGTCACAATAAATTACCCCTGGTGCAGCAAACGTGGCCTCTCAGATACGTTCCAAAAGATCTGTTATCAATCATAACGGGAAATCTCATGTTTGAGAAGCTAATACAAGGTCTCAATAGAATTGAACTCAGGTGAAGAAGGAGGCCAGGTCTGGGTTTCCTACACTTCCATCTGCCTTTATTGAGAGTATCTCTAATTTCACCTGTTTGTAAAGGGATTGTAATGCAGAGGAATTTCTTTAGTAGATCTTGATACTTCAACACTGTTTCTGGTCATTTGACTTTGATTATCATAACCATCTGGTGCACACATCTCAAAAGCTGAAGTATTTTCAGAGTGTTTCTGTCTGAGAGCTATTTTTACATTTTTTCACACGCATATACATATGTATATATATGCATATATATGTTTGTGACTTTTGCAGCATTAAACTTGTTAAAGAGCAGACTTGTTTGACACACAAAGTAGGTCAGGTCAAGTTATGACATAGCTTTCTGATATTCCTCTCAATACAGACCCTGTACTCCCTTCTTCCGGCTCTCCTGGACACCAACCCCTTCTCCAGTGAAGAGAAAGAGAAAGAAAAGGATGGAGCTCAGGATGCGGAGGGTGAAGACAAAAGAGGAGGGGAGATTGATGACGTGTCCACTTTGCCTCCCAAGGTTGCTGGACTGGTGGAAGTGTACCGATGCTCTCTGATGCTGTCTCGAGAAGCATGTCTGTCTCCACCACTCACTTCTCAAACTTTTGGCTACCTCTTTTTCTTTACCAACACCTCCTTGCTCAACACTTTACTTGAGAGAGGTGAGTGGGGCACACCAATCCTGTCTAGATCGAAAGCTGATCCTAAGTGCTACAATGGCATATAATATCAATACCACGGAATCAGTCAATGCAATCACAAAGCAATATTGAAAAGAAAAAGAGATTCACTGTTTGAGGTTGTAAAATGCTGTCTTATATCATCTAGTTACATCAACGTCCATTTACTTTTTCTACAGATGGACTATTTTCATGGTCCCGAGCAGTCCAGATTCGTACAAACTTGGACCTGGTTCTGGATTGGCTACAAGGGGCAGGATTAGGAGACATAGCTTCTGAATTTATGAAAAAACTGTCCATCACGGTCAACTTCCTGTGTATTCCTAAAACACGACTCATCCAGGTAACCTGCCTTCATGGGCAGAATGCTTTTCTGCTATTTTGACAGAATTTCAACGAGCTTTGTCTGCTTTCAGGCAGCTCTTAATAACTTAAATAAAAAATAATGTTCAGAACTTGGTTTACAAGAATCTGCCTTATTGTAGATCCACTTATACAGTTGGTTATCAGCCTGTGTGTAAATGACCTTCTCCTTTGCAAAGAGGGAGAGATTCTCTAGGGGAAAATGGCTAACATGTCACATACAATGTTTTCTGATTTATTATCAGCATTTTTGCAATCTAAGTCATCTTTACTGTGCTCTGAAATGTTACTTTGTCTGCCCAGGTACTAGTAACATGAGTAGACCCAGCACTGAGTTATTTGCATTGAGTTGGCATACAAGGGCCTCAATACGTCCAGTTTTTCTATAACTTCTAAAGCCAGGGCCTTTCTTTCTTTAGCTAGTGGTATTACAGGGAAAGATAATTGCTTAAGACTTTACTTGTGCAACATCCAGTATTTGTGACCACACTTTCAACACAGACTCTTTAACTCTTCCAGTCATCATGGGTCAGTCTACAGGAAGAACATGGACTGTTAAGTCCTGCTCAGCTGCACCACCTGCTAACCCATTACAAGTTAGGGCCAACAAGAGCTCCGCCCGCATCCTGGGCTCCTCCGTCTGGCACGGAGCTGAGTGGAGGTAATGAACGCATGTTAAAATACAAAGATTATGATTCTCAATTAAATGACAAGTCCATTATTTTCAATGCTTTTCTAATCTTTTAGACATCTTTGAGAGTTTTCTGGACCACCCTCCTCTTATTCTGCCAAATGAGACTCCACGCCTTGACCTCTCCCAGCCAATCCCAAGTCCTGAGCTCCAAAAGGAAGTTACACGTCTCCGCACCTACCTGTGGGGACTCGACCAGGATGAGCTGCCTGCCAATCAGAGGACTCGGCTTTGAAGAAGCCCATATTTGTCTCTTTAAGGAAGTTTCATATAAGTAAAAAAAACAAAACATATCACCAGAAACAGGAGACTGTCGAGAAATCAGTTCTAAGCATGTTTTCTGTATTTGGCTGCCTGGCTTTTGTTTTTCAGCACACTTTCATATCTTTACATTTAGGGCTATTCATGATAACATTTTCTAGTAGAACATTTGTACTGGCTTTGTTATGTCTTTATAGGATTTATTTTAAAGAGGGTAGTAAAAATCCATGTCTCTTGCCCATGTACTTTAAGCTTTACATGACTCTTTTACTCGGCTTCCATGTATGTTTTCAAACTGCTTGTTTTTAATAAAAAGCTGAATTCTACTCTACAGGACTTACAGTTTCCGTATGATCTCTGAGTAGCTCATGTCTCACAATTGGGCCCTGGGGCTTGGCACACTTCAAAACTGCCCTACCAAAGAGACTTTCCACAAGGTGGCGACACAGGACTCAATCATCTTTGACTTTAAATGATGAGTCTGCAGGTAGAATTACTCGACCAAGGAGCTGATACAATTACATTATCATCTGTTCCAAAGCCACATTCCCATTTCCTGTAATAATGGTACCATTTTACGCAGGGTCATGACTCAGTCGGGCTAATGAGACTATAATGACCAAGGTAAGATGTCATGAAGGCCAAGTGTGGTGACTTAAAAGCAGGGAAGGAATTCATTTCCCTTCAGTTGGTGTGACACATTGCTTGACGGGGGTAAACTTTCACTATTGCGCTACAATCCTTTGAATATAAAAAAAAAAATCCCATTTGAGCAGTAAGTAGCTGTCATAAGCAGACAGAGGACTGTTGATATCATTATATACAATGAGTAACTTGAACTGGTTTCTCACAATTCTGTCATATCCAGTCAATTTCACAGTCTAGCCAGCCAGATGTCTTCAACAAACAATTCAGCACGTTCTTTGTTTTGAGAGCGAAGCTCTATGACGTCTAAAAAACTCAAGTCATAATGCTACACCTTTGGCACGCAGCCAGATAGCTTCCTCTCTTCCGGTCAGTTTCGCAGACGAGATCCTTTACGGTAAAAAGTACAACAAAAACATGGATCCCGTGAGAAACCCCTGCTTACATCATCCCTGTTGCCTCCGGTTCTGTCTACCCAATTTCTGCCACTGCTGACATCAAGAAACATGCCACTGAGAAAGACTGGATATAGATCATGAATCATGAGGAGCCTCTCTCAGTGGTTACATTTATCAATTAGGTGATTGTAATCACTCTCATTTGAAATCCAGTGTGGTGTATGAGTGAGAGTGACAATGCACAATGTTTGTGTGCTAATTTCAGCCTTCCAGTAATGTCACACACATGTAGTCTGTACTTTTATAATCAAACACAGATGGGGTTCAGACTTGTATAGGTCCATGCCGCAATTGTTTGATTTCACAGTCATCTGCAACGCAGTCTGACCACTGAGTCTGAGGACTATTAAGTAACAAGAGAGCTCTAGTAAGCATGTGATAGGGTTGTCTGTGATCAAAATAACAGACGAAGACTAAATGTCATACACTTTCACCCAGATTTGATCATTCGCACTCACACACAAACACACACAAATACACTTGGAAGACTTCTTGACCCAGGTGCAGAGTCCCACACCTGTTGTGGCAGCTCTCTGTAATTAGCGTAACACAATTATCAGTGGTGGATACAGGGAGGGGGGGGGGGTGAAGACAATGGCGCAGTTATTTCGCCCCTATCATCTCCCTCTTTTTCCTTGCGTTCGAGTAATGAAAGATTCGTCCCTTCTTCAAAGGGACGGAGTTTCCTACAAAACAGCTGAGTCAGAGGAGAAAAGAGGGAAGGATGAAAAGAAAAGCAGAACAGTAGGGAGGCTAGCTCGGTAATGTAATGCTGCTGGTGTGAGGCCCCGTAGACCACAGTGATTGTGTTCGTTGTTCTACACACAGGAGTCATTTTCAGGAACCAGAAAAAAAAAAGCCCGTGGCTCTCACACACTTAACAGTAAGAGGTACAACCTGGCAGGGCCTCACTATCTTTTTCTCTGATCTGGTAACACTTTACCTGAGCCCTGCGTCATCCTACAGCCTGCAGTATAAGGAGGTTTTTCAAGTCGTATGTCAGGCCAAAAGGGCAGAATGTGGTAACCACGGGACTGCTGAAAAGGCTTTTGTGACCTTTTCGATCAGGAAATCAAAGGTGGGGTTAGTAGCATGGTGTCTGCTTTCTTATTTTGGGTCTCAGAATAAAAACATTTAAGAACCTAGTTGCATGAGACATACTGACCAAAGAGTCGGCTTCAGACTGAAACGGAGTGAGAGTGGAATATTTTGCACCGCCCCGGGCTGAGTCGTGTGTCAAGGCCAGGAAGGAAACAAGGGAGCAGGAGAGCCTCTGCTGGGTCAGACACACAAAAAGACAGACAGGGGGTGTAGCAATCTGCCTGAGGTTTGAAATGACTGAAGAGAAGGTCAGAGGTGCTGCGAGGGAAATCTGTCAGACGCAGGCAGACTGTGGCTGAGGCTCGTGGATGAAACGGACAGGAGAGCCTCAGTAAGGTGACTAAAAGGCCAGCAGAAACGCTGTGGTATTCCTCAAGGGACGCATCTGTTTTCTCATGACTGTGTCGCACAAACATGAAATACACACAGACTTTTTCTTTTATTTCTTTTTTTTTTTGCTCGGCGTACGCAAACATGTACTTACACCCAAACGCACAGAACCGCGCGCAGGGATATGAAAGAACCCCTGTGAGGTCAGATCCACTGGGCTGAGGCCATCCACTGTTAGGAGAGCGAGCCAGCTAAGCCTCACAGTCTCACTGGCTGCTACAACCACCACCACCACCAACCGCCGTACGTTACCCTGCCCTGCCCTGCTCCGGCCTTCCCTCCACTGGCGGCTGTCTGTCCTGACCTGCTGCCGCTGCTGCTTCTCCGCTTGCATGTGTGCGCTGTTCAGTTTGGGACAGAGCCAGTGGCATAGCTTTGGAAAGGGTGGTCTTTTCCTCTTTTCCTCATCTACCTTTCCCCTCCTTCCTCCTGTTCTTGCTCGGTGTGTTTCTCTCGGGCCGGGGGGCCTGTGGGCCTGTGGGTAGGGGCCTTATTCCATCAGCCTGGGGCTTCTGTCAGAGGCTTGTTCCATTTTGCGTCATGGTGTTGACTGAGCGGACCCCACACTTAACTCCCATAGAGCTATGGGGTTAGGCGGCAAGGCGGCCGGCGCAGGCTAACGTGGCCCCGTGTTCAGCGTGGTAATCTGATGGCTGTGTTTATTTTATCTAGCTCTCCTTTGATGGAGCTGAAAAAGTCTTTGGGCTTTTTGTTTCAGCACTTTCACTGCCAGGTCAGAGGTGCTTGCCGTGGTTACATTCAGGAAGAATAATATTTGCCCTTATATTCACTCCAAACAGGCTTTTTTCCATATTAGTGTCAGGGATACTCTCTGGGTTTCTGCCTTCCACTGATTCGGCACATTGGAAGTGAAGGGTGGGGGTTGGGCCGGGGTGGGGATGCACCTCAAAACTATCGTTCCCAAGAGGATAACGAGAGTGTTCCACGGGTCGTCCCCGCGGCCTGTTCTTACACCCCTCAGTGAACCCCCGCCACACTCAGCCGAGGCCCTGAGAGACTGCCCTGCTGCCATATATAAGTCCCAGTAGTGAAGGAAAACACACACATAAACACATGAAAACACTCTCCCTCCCGCTTTGCCATCCCAGGCTCCACCCCAGCTGTCAGTCGTCTTAACATCCCAGGGGTTCTTTTTAATAGAGTTACCAAAAAAAAAAAGAAAAGAAAATCCTTCTTGTCCGCCTGTGCCTTTCACTACCTCGACTCAAAGCTCACACACCCACCTATGGGCCTTGTGTCAGCTGTTTCAGATGGGTCGAAAAGCCAAGGAACCGCACTAAGTCGTTATGTGAGGTTTGTACCAAAATATACAAGACAGAGGCAGTCTCCACGTTTTCTGGATCCAGTTCTGACCCCAGCTACCTCTGCACAAACACACCATAAAGTGCAAATTAATCCTGTTGCATTGGAACTTTTTTTCTTTGCTCCACACTTCCATTTTTCTCCATAAAGCTTTACAACGTCGACCTGACCCAGGAGAGGCTTTGCTTTGCAACCCACCCATGCCCTTCACTTTGAAGATTAATTAATAAATAGCTTTGGGAGAAGAAGCCCAGACTGTGGCTGGATACAATATTTATCTGTCTCAATTTAGTTATTATAATTGGCCGAGGTTTACACTGTGATCATGGTATTACAGGAATGAATCAATGTCATTCATGATAAGACACCCTGGGGAGTTTTATTTGGATAATGTTTCATTTCCTTCTAGGTTGTTCATTATTTATGATGTGAATACAGAAAAAACCCTGGTCTTTGGCCAGATGTGAACAATAGGCAAACCTGCAGATTCCCATTCACACACACACTAGATTGCATAAACAGAAACTAGATCACCATCAAACATCTTCTCTTATCTTTCCATTGGGATGAATAGAAAACCATGCACAGGAAGGGCTGTTTTGCCTCCTCCATATTTCCTATTATCTCCTTTCTGCTCTAACACATAAGCTATGTTTCCGGCCTCCCCTCCGACTTTAAGGTATGTGCTTACTCACAAATGAAGGAGTCTTTGCTCTGATGTAATCTGGGGCAAACAAGAAGGGTGAAGGGGGGACTATCCTGGTATGTAATCCAATTCCTCCAGTTGCAATTTGGTAACTCAAAACAATTACCAACCGGCTGCCGTGAAAATCAGAGCTGGCTGCCAGACAAAAAGGGGCGTAGGCTTGTCAGCCGTCAGCCGATGTGAAGCCAGATTTAGAGGGTGAAGCTAATCTGGATAAAGGTATGGCAACATTGTGTCCACTATTTAAACCAACTCTGAAAGCCTCTGCAGCTGGCAAACGAAGAGACACCAGAGAAGCCAAGTCAGTGAGTCACAAAGAGGTGCTGTCAGTCAAATCCAGTCAGCCATCCTCCTGTGAGGTATGTCCTCTTCTTCCCACTCTTCGTCACCCGAAAGGAGCTGATTAAAGGGGTTAACCCTTCCTGTGACATATCCCTTGCCCTTATCTTCTTCCTGTTCTACACATGCCCTTCATTTTGACCAAAAAACTTTGTCGTGGGTGATTGTGTGTTTTGTGTCTGCTATCTTTGCTCAGTCATTTTCTTCCATGGCATCACTTTGTTTTTTTTAAATCCACCTCTAATGGTCATTAGCTCTTTTTTCTGTCACTGTTCCACGTATCTCTATTAAGTCATCCCAGTCCCCGCTATTCCCTTCGTTTTCTCCTCTCACGTGTCATGACTCCATCCTCATCATCAGTGTCTGAGGATGGCTGCTGTCACTGTGTTTATTGTTTTAGAGTCAAACCTAGACCTCTGTCTGTCCAGGCTTCCTGTCCCATCCCACTCTTTGTCGTCATCCTTTTTATTTCTCCCCTGTGAATGTTGTTTCTAGGCTTTCGGTCCAGTCCATTGCGGGGAATTTCCTTCTTATCACCTGCTGGACCATTCCCAGCATTCCTGGCATGCTGTCCGGTGCTGCTGGGGGTCCGGCCTGAAACGGGGGCGCCTGGAAAGCAAGGCACTCATGTCAGCCAACATCATTAGGACTTCCGAGCGACCTTCTGATGAGAAGGCACAGTATGATTGATGAACAAAGAGAGGATGAGGAGCTGCAGAAAAAAAAGAATGGGGAGAAAGATTGGCGATTTGGTGTGAACCCTGTGCCAAAAATAGAACATTGTGGATAACTTTCATTTTTGAGTCCTTGACTCACAGAATGTTATTTATATAAGAAGACATGCAAGGCGCTTAGATGTCTCCAGACAGAAGAGTTTAAGGCTAATTGAAAACAGCCAAGGGTCAAAGTGCATCTAAACACTGGCAACAAGAACAGAGGGATTAGAATAACTTTCATTTTATCGCCTTTAGTCATAGACCTCCAGTGTTAAAGGTGGTTCTCAAACCGGCTACTAAACAGAGCTTTTGTGTGCTACACAATGAGCAAAGGGCAAAAAAAAAAAATAGAGCTAAAGGGACATTTGTATTGTCACACAGTGTGCAGATGTACAAACAAAATATGGCCATCAGACTTGTAAGCAGGAGATAATGATAATGTTGGTCAGGAAGAATGCACGCAAACACACTTCCTTCATATCTTTCTTTCTATTCTAAAGATAAGATTGCAAGTCCAAGAAGTATGAGGGGTAGATAGTCAGCAATTTATATAAACAATTACAGTAAATGTTTTCATTCCTCAAAAGAAAGAAAAGAGAAACAAAAAAACAAACAGCAACGGCAAAAAAAATGAATCCAAAAAAGGAAAACAGTGTATGTTCTGTGTCCTGTTTGCGCTGCTTTTACTCAAAGTCACTTCAAACCAAAGTTGACATTTCAGTGAACTTGAGGTCCACTTTCCCTCCCTGTGCGGTTGAAGCACAGCCGGCTGAATGTGGAGAGAAGCCTTTTTGATTGCCAAACATCGTCAAAAATCCTCTGCTTCCAAGACGTCGTGCTCGGCTTTGGATGCGCGTCTGCTTCAAAACATAAACAGTGACGACACACGGATATGAAATTTTCCTTCCTGTGTTTGCTCTGAGTTCTGATGAAATTTACACACTGTATGGCTGACGCACAGGAAGTGGTCGCTGGAACGAGGTGCCCATGAGCCGTGTTATAGGTTGTGTTATCTGCTATCATTGTTGTGGGAGGTTGATTTATGATTGTCAGTGTGTAATGAGTGTTAATTTAATGAATCGGCAGTGATGAAAGGGCCTGAAGTGCGTCAGCATTAAGAAAAACAGCCAGACCATGTCAGGTTAAAGGGGATAGTGGGTTATAAATGGTCTTACACACTCACTTGAACTGTCTAACAGACGTAAGCCCGCGTGTGCTTGTGCATGTTTGTTTGTGTGCATGTGTGTGTATCGGTCTGTCGGAAAAAGGGCATCCTCTCACCCCCTGGTCGTTTTTCTTTTGTTTTCCCAGTCCCTTCACATTTTCCCTTTCGTCTCACCAGGACCCCGCTGCCTCCTTGCACATGCACACTTACACCCCTCCCCATTTCCCGTGTGTTTGTCAGCAGCCCTCTGCTTCCGTAGAATAACACGACAACGGGTTCAGTGTGCGGCTGACGCAGACTGAACGGCACACCGGTCAGTTCTGACAGAGTGCCCATCGCTCACAAGACACGCAGATGTAGTGGCTGCCCACGAAATGGTGCAAGCCTGACAAAGAGTCCGAGAATGCGCGGGTCTCTGGGGTAACGGCTGGGCACGCCGAAGGAATGCACCAGAAATAGGACTTCACGCTCACGCTCTTGACTTTTTTTTCTTTACTCTTTTTCAAACTTGTTTAATGTCTGTCCAGGGTCGCAGACTTTGCAGCAAGGTGATTAAAAATGATGGAGTTTGCAAGGACATGCTCTGCTTGTGCGTGTGCTGTTCGAATTTCACTCATCCTCCCACCAGAGACACCAGGCAGACCCAGAGGGGAAGACCGTAGGTGTGAGGCAGGGAAAGGAAGAGGGGAAGCACTTGACGGGAGGAAGAGATGAGCAGAAGGAGGGATGCAGACAGGACACGCAATGACATGGGAGGAAAGAATGTTTAGGGAGACTGAGAATGGCGGTGAGAGGATCGGGAGGGAGGACCTGAGCTCTGAGACAGGCTTGGGCTCTCCAGCGTATTAACACCAGTCTGAGATGGAGGGAGCATACAGGGCTGATGGAAAGAGTGTTTGCACAGTAAAAAGTTCCTTTTGGGTGGGTTGCTTACTTCCCTCCGTCTCTCCTCTTCTCCCTCTCACCCTCCGTCTGTGACCTATTGGTTCAAGTTGTTCATTTAGACATTTCCTCGCTGGCAAAACGGCTTGGAAGCACTGAGAGTGAAGGAAGAATGTGAGCAGGTGAGCAACAGTCAGGAAGAGAAAAAGGGCTTCAGCGGACACTTGCCTTCGCACACTCATATGCTGTATTTTGTCACATACCATGGAGGTTGGTTTCCAAAGAAAATGAGCCTTGTAAATGTGCGCTTAATAGAGAGCTGATTTAAACATTCTGCCTCCGCCAGTTTCTGCCAGGAGAGCCGTTTTACCTCTTACGTTCCCTTTCATCCCTGCATCCTGCCCTTTGCACGGGTTCGTGAGCTGAGCCAGTGGAGGAAACCGCCAATAATGGTGCTGGTTAATGTCCCCCTTTAATGGTCTAATAAAATCGCAAGTCAACAGATGCACAACAGCCATATCTGTCTTGAGAGGGCTGCTCGCATGGAACAGGAAGGGAGCAATTGACATGGATGATTTGTAAATCTTGTCCACGGGGTTTTTTTTTTCTGAGCTAAAGACTTTCGAGCGGCGCTAACATGGACCGTGGCTCAAATGGAGGGTTTTATGTCACATATCCATTTGAAAAGAGGACAGTAATACGTTAACACTGATCTCTAACTGCGAGAGAGACGTCACTTTATTGCCCAATGACCGCAGCCCCCTTCTGTGTGTCACTATTTCTCCTGTTCCCCCCAAACTATTAACACACTCACTTACTCTCTGACGTAGGTTGAAGCATAAGTGGGCAAGCGGAGGAGCGAAGGGCAGTGGGGCTGCGATAGTGTTGAGCTCTGAGTTAGGGTAACCATGGCAGTTCCCCCAGATAGGATACACTCCCAGATTGGAGCAAGCTGGAGAAAATGAAAGGGGGAGCAGAATGACAGAGTAGAGGAAAAGAAGAGGGGATTTAGGAGGTCATGGGGAAACTTAAAAGCGTACTGTTATAGCAAAGTAAATATTAACAGTAATAGGTCCTCTGGTTTCCCCTTTGAATGTAATCTCTGTTTGTTTACTCGAGCCCTGCTGGAATTCCCTTGAGGAAATGAGGGTGCAGCATAAAAATGATGAATTTATTACTACTGCTCCAGCCATAATCCTTTTTACCATCGAGCAACGCTGCGTCACGGCCAGCGTTTTCACTGTTTACATATGACATTCTGAGGTAAGCAGAACATGGGACTTAACCCTAAAATCCACAAGACTACTTTATTATCCACCTGAACATGGAAATTAAGCCACGGCAATAAACGTTTATGGGAAAACCAACATTATTGGAATAAACTGATCTGGTATTTGTTCTCTTAATCAGACTGCATCCCACCAGGGCAAACAAAGAACAGAAATTCCCAACAGAACAAAGTCTGTTCTCATTACAGTTTAACCTTGATTGTTAAACACGATCATTTCATTTTAGAAGAAAACACAGATAATCGGTAAGGTAAAGTCACTTGTTTTGTTTTTTACAGCCATTATAAGATATTTTTGGGGTAACTAAAGAGAAACATAGGTTAAACACTTACATTTGTGGTATAAAAATGTAGCCCACACCACTGTGCAGGTGTAGCGTCCACACAAAGTACAGCTTATGTTCAAATGTATCTTCAATAGTTTATAGGGGGATGCCCTGAGTAGAGCCAGCTCTTTGATTTTGCTGAGACAGCTTAACCTCTCTCCCTTAACTCATTACTTCTGATGCATTTTCTACATCGTCATTCTTTGCTATGAGCTTTTTGTTCCTTTCTTTTTTCCTTCTTCAATTGCATTTTCAGCATGACGTGCCCTTTAAATGAATTAGATCTTCTATTCATTAAGAAAAAACACTTTCATAGTTACACCATTTAGAGGAGTTTGTACTACAAAATGAATCTCTAAACAGATTCAGTTTTCCCCCAGATTTTGCAAGATTCTCAGTGGGCTTCAGGTCTGAGCTGTGGTGGCGCTTCCACGTGTGAAAATGATGTCTTCTTCTCCCTGAACCACTGATTCACAATCTGAGCCCGACAAATCTTAACATTGTCATCTTGGAATGTGGCTGCACTATCAGGCAAGAAGCAAAGCTGTTGATGGAAAAACCCGCTCATTCAGTATATTCAGGTCGTCAACTGATCCCATTTGTGGCACACAAAGCCCTGAAGCTCCACTTCACCAAGTAAAACAACTCCGGATCACAACACAGGCAGTGGTTCCAAGCCAACATTTCATCCACATTTTTTTAATGGTTTTTTAGCCCTGATTAACAGGGTAAATCCAAAAACACCCGACAGCACATTTTTCCCAGTGTTAAAAAGCCCCATCTTGATACTCCCATACAAATCGAAAGTTTTTCGTACTAGTCTCACTGATAAGTGTTTTTTTTCAAGGCTGCCCTGTTGTTTTGTCCCATCGCCTCGAGTTACGGTAACTATACTATATTCTTTTACTTTCACTAATAAACCAGTGCTGTGACTTGTTGTTGAGTCTCCTCCATCTGATTTAACACTCGTTCACATCTTTCTAGTTGGACATTGCATGGCCTGATCTTGTCGTTTGTTTTAAGGATTTTTTTATCTGCTCACTCCTTTACTTTGTGTTTTCATCATGTGTGGCATCTTTTTCCAGATGTAAATAACAACTCTGTTTAAACCCTCAGGGCAGCAGTACAAACCTGACCAATAGGATCCTATTGATGCTGCAGCACAAACATAATTTATCTCCTCACTGGGCCTTGCGACTGAAGTTGTGGAGCCGTGCTAAGCCTAAAGATGTCTCTCAAAACAGAAAAGCAGACCTCCTTCGAAATATCATACCGTTATCGTAACCCTTGTGCATTCCTGGGACGTGCCATTGTCCATGTCACCCACAAAATCACATTTAAGTTTTCCGCATCTGAAAACTTGCAAGTCTTGAGGAGGAACTGAGAGCTCATTTTGAAAAACTAACCCTCTGATTACTTAACCTGCTAAATAAGCATGATGCAATGCTAACTGCGACAAATAAAAGTAATCAGAGCTCCAGTTAATGTTAAATTAACATTAATGAATGAACCCCAGAACATTTTACCTGCTTCAATGAGAACTTTTCAAAGCGAGCTTGGCCATGAATCGAGCAACTGTGTGGATTTACAACCTGGCAAAAGGTGAGTATAAAGAGTCAGGCATTCGAGTGATTTGAAGGGTGCGTAATAATGTGTGAATACATGCTAAGGCGCACAGGAAGCCCAGTGTGAAGCATGAGCAAATTGAGTGAAGCTTGTGTGAGTAAAGTTTGTCTGGCAGAGAGGGAGGCGGGCAGGCCCTGTCACAGGTTCCCCTTCCTCTCTGATGTCTTTGAGGTCGTCGTCTGAGTGTCTCACTCTGTTTCTCCTCCTATGGTGGTTTACACAGATTGGTGATGTAATGGGTAGCATATGAAGGCCACACACAAACACACTCTCACACACAGACGCACACGCAAACACCGATGCTCATGCACGTTATGCAGACACTGCACCACATACCCATAATTACACACATACACTCAATGCACACCCATTTACACAAACCCTGAATTCCCCCTTTTCCAGCAGACATGCGCCGCTGTACACCCGCTCTGACAGACAGACACACACACACACAAAAGTCTAAACAAAGACACATAACGCTTTTTATTTTGCATGCTGACATCCAAGCGTGTGTGCACGCTCCCCGCTCTTACAGGGCAGCCACCCGGCGTTGCAGTGTGTGAGCGCTCAGCTCTGGCTGATGGCCTAACATCAGACTGTGTGCCTCAGAACCACCCAGTAGACCCCCATCATGAGGGAATGAGGGAGAGTGACTAACTTCACTCTTTCTTTTCTTCTCTCCCCAGCTGTGTCTTCAAACGTCCCTTTGATGTGGGAAATTAAAAAGAGCGAGTGTGTCAATATCTCCCTACGTCCAACCGCACTCATCTACTTCCTCCCCTTCTTCTCCTGCTCTCCTCCTTTCCCAGCTTTTCTTCTCTGCTGTTGACCCGAGAAAGCAGAGCATGACCCTTTTCACCACAACAACTCTGCCACCCACTCGCTGCCACCAGCACTCATCTTCTGGAGGGTGTTTGTTTGTCTGTGTAGGCCCACCGCCGGACTGGCAACTCTGTGTGTATATGTGCATGAGTGTGTGAGTGAGCGCATACAAAGCCCACCACTAATTATTTTCTAACCACACCATGAGTTTATGTCTGTGAATGAGGGTCTCCTAATCTCACACCCAGACTCAAAAATGTTTTTTTTCCCTTTCCCCGCTCACTTTTGTGTGTGTGTGTGTGGGAGACTCCTTTTTGATTTCCCTTTACACTTTGTGTACAGTATGATGCCTTCACTGTCCGTCTGTGATGACTGGAAACTCATTTTTGCCCCTTGCAACTGGAGGCCATGCTTTAATGCACCTGACTGAGTGTTTCCAGGCTGCCCCGCTCCTCAAGTGTGTGTTTGTGTGACGTAGAGAGGCAAACGTGTACTGCTGGGACGTTTCTGCATCTATCGGGAAGATCTCTGGCACGTTTTAGTTTATTTGAACCGTGTGCTTTTATGGCACGCAGCGTCTGAGCGAATCCATGTGCATGTTTTGGGAATGTGTCTCTGTATGTTGACCCCATCGAGTTCCCCACCCCTAAACTTTCTGTGTATGCGTGTGTCCACTTGCTGTTTCTACGCAACACTTTCAGAGGCCCCTTCTGGCCTGGACAACACCTCTCTCCAGCTCCTATCCGTCTCTCACTCTTTCCTTCACCCTGAGGAGGGAGAGAAGTAGCAAAAAAGGGAGAAGGAGGTGGTTGGGGGGGGGCAGTGGAAATAACAGTCTGCTGTCTCAGGAGGGGCAATGAAAAAGAAGGAGGAAGGGGTGAGAAAAGGAGGGAGAGGAAAGGTGTTTGCCGAGTGTATTAGCTATAATACAGGGAATGTGACATGTGTAGCCTAAAACACAAGCAGGGACACATTCCGGGTGACATTGCTCCCTTCAGCACAGGTACAAGAAACAGAAGGGCCAGGTAAATCTGGAGTGCATAGGCTCTAAAAGATACATGAGATATGCTGATACACCTGAAAACAATGGGCTTTTTTCTGCAGTGATAGAGAGAAGGGGGGAAGAGATTTAGATTAGATAAAAAAATGTTTAAGATAAAAGATTTAAAAAAAGAGGCAAGTGTGCTGATTGGCACAGGTAGCGATGCCACGGAGGAAGTGATAGAGGAAAGAAAAAAACAACGGAACATTTTTCTTTTTTTTTTTTTAAAGTTTCGCAAAGGCAGACAAGCAGCAGGGAGGGGAGGAGGAAAAAGAGCCAGAGAGGAGGGAGAGAGAGCGTATGTCTTGTGAGCGTATGTGTGTGTGTGTGTGTGTGTGTGTGCGTGTTTTTATGAATGAAGTGAGTCACTGCCGATGTGTCATAGGCCCGACGTCTTTATAAAGGAAGTTTTAAACAAGCCGAAACACTTCACTGCGCGCAAAAATTGGACTTACCACACTCGCATCCCTCTCTCTGCACTGCTGTTGGCTCTCCTTCTCCAAACTGTTCAAGTGCCTCTCTGCACTCTATAAAGACGACAGGGGCTCCTCTCAGACTTTACTAAAAACTTTTTTTCTCCTTTATTTACTGACTCTGTTTTTTTTTTTTCTTTCCCCGCTGTCTCCCTGCGTGCGCCTCTCATCACCCCGCGCGCCCATTCATTCTGACAACTTTCCTCCTCGCTCTGACTGAAGAGTGCGAAGAAGAAACCGGGGCACGTGACAGTTTCCGGAGTTCAATTTATTTATTAATTTTCCTATTTATTTATTTATTTGTCTCCGCTTGTCTGCTGGTTTACCTGTCTCTTGGACCCGAACCAATATGAAATGTAAGTGACTTCAGAGCTGTGGACTCATTTGTAGTTTCTTACTGTAATATTCATTTCCATTCTTTATCTTTTTTCCTTACTTTTTTTTATAAGTAATTTTTTTTATCTCCAAAGGCAAAGGTAGCAGTACATTTAACTGTCTTTACAAAGTTATTTGTATTATCAATTAAACGATTTATTCTCAACCCAGGCCAGACTTTACTGGCTAACTCGAGATATGGATAACTTTATTCTTTGGCGTAAAAGTTACACCGGGACACGGAGCTCCTGCGGTTGCTACTTTGGCTGTGATTCTTGTGGTCCACCTGTAATTATCAAGCATTCATCATTTCAGCACTGTGGTTCCCTTTTAATACTTACTCTACTTTGTATTTGAACTTGAAAGGCACAGAATGAATAAGCTTACTGTTAAACTTGGCTTGGTCTATATAATTTATACCACAGGCTCACATACCTATCGAGTTGCAGGTGTGACAATCAGCAGCATTCATTGCCCTGCTTTTGGTTGAGAAGTGATGGAGATATTCTGTGTCAAACCCGGGCTTGTAATGATTTAATGATTTGCGTTCAGCCTGTGAAAACATGACTCTGTTGCTCTTCGGGTTTTCCTCTGCCAGGTCTGGAGCCATTGTTTATGCTATGGTGCAATATCTTCCCCCCACAGCTGACAACCGTGGCCTGAGGTCATCATCATTATGGCAAGATGTCAGCGCCTCTCCACTAATTGCTTCCGTTTTTTGTTCTGCCCTGACAGTGTTCCTCGACTCCTCCTCGTCGCTCCTCTTCTCGCTGCTATTGGCCCAGCTGCCCGTGTTCACGTCAGCCTCTCCGGTACCACCGCGACGGGCCAGTGACTTGGACAAACTGTCCAATCAGACCAAGAATCTAATGAAGCTAGCCCAAGAACTTTTGGTAAGTGAAGATGACGTCATGTTCATTACCAACAAGCCGCTGATTGGAGGAGACCTTAACGAGGCCGCTCTATGCTAATTGAATTGCTGGTGTTTGGGTGGAGGGGGATTGTGTGTAACACGTTGATCTTTCACTAAATGGATTTAGGCTCTAATGTTAGCTCTCAGTTTAGGTAACCTCGGAGCTCTGCATCATGCTGATCGGTGGAAACTCTGTTTGGTTGGATAGATCGAGTGTGCGCCAGGTTTGCCTAAGGCCTCTGTTGGCCTTAAGCTGCTTTCATAGATCACAGACTGGCTGCATGCTTAGTTGAGGGCAATACATGCCTCATTGAAGATTTGACGGGATGATCTCACACTTAATCCACAATTAAACCTACAGTGTTGCCGGTGTCTGACTCAGCAACCCCCCGGTGTGCCGGCTCACCTCACCTGAGGGTTTGCATTAAGAGTTGGGAAGTTGCAACGCAATGCCAGTGAAGATGCAATTAAATTCCCTTTAACATCCATCTAAAAACTGATCGGCTCCCTCCCGGCTGACAGACAGGAAAGTCTTTTCATTAACCAGTTCAAACAGGAATATTTGTCTACTACACGGTTTCTCACATCAATTGGTGCCTGTAAAGTGGGGAGCAAAATCAGATTTGAGAACTTCGCCAAACTTGGTACCCAGCTGGTGATTGTGCATCAACACTGTGTTTTAACAGGTGAAAAGAAAGTAAGATCATATCTTTGGATCTTTGGTTCCACACCACTGATCTCGATGCTATTTTTGCATTATGCAAATCCTTAGAGTCTTTTGTTCAGTGGATCAAATCAAAAATAGACACATACTCTCTCTAGACTTGGCCAGCAGATAGTGAAAATGTGTGTGTGTGTGGCTTTGTTGCTTTGAAACAAAGTTACTGTCACTCCATGATAGCAGCACAACCTTGAACACCGGCATTAACCAATGGCGTATGGACACGTATTACCCAACATTAAGAAAAAAAGGTTCAAATAATTTTCCCCCTTTTTTGTGTGGAATTTGCAGCAAAGACGGGACAGTTAGGAAAGATAAATAAAATGGGAATCCATGGAAAGTCCCTGCAAATAAGCAATGAAACTGATGCTTTAGAGACAGAAATGTGCATCTGTGTGCTCATGCAGGTCTAGATTTACCGTGCGAATATGAAACTGGAAGCCTGCGTGTGCTCACAGCACAAACGCATGTTTTAAGCGTGCATTCGTTTGTGCACGTGCATTTTTGTGGCTGTGGGCGTGCACACTGAGGTTTCTGTATATAGTGATGGTGCTATAGGTGCGGTGTTTAGTGTTTTGCTTTTGGTCGCCACAGCAAAGTGACTCGATAAAAATCAAAAAGATTTATCACATTCCAGGATTTGCATTCAGGAAGAAAAAGACGGGATGCTAAGTTCTGTCGGGTGAGGTCATGGTCTGTAGAGGAGAGAGCACGAAAAAAGGAGGACAAGAGGGAGAATTAAAGGCTGAGAAAGATGGGGTGAAAAACCACAAGAGATGAAGAGATCAGAAGGCCAGCTGGAAGACAAGCCAGTTCTGTGTGTGCACGCATACTTGCATACAAGTGTGTATCGCACGCGCTTTGTGCACCTGGTGCAAGGTAGAGGAGAGCAGGAGATGGAAGTAAGGGATGGAAGGGGGACAAAAGCGGCAGAGACAAAACATTGGACAAGAAACATAAGTGAGCTCTTGTGAAAGGCTGATGGAGAGACATGGGAGACAATGAAGCACATTCATGGCCACAAACATCAACACAAACAACTTGAGGCAAACAGCACGGGAAGGAAAAAACCTCTCAGCAGGTTAAGGAAGAATTGAGCGGGCCGGGCCTGTTTACACAAAACATTTCTTCGCACTCATCGACTTGATGTTGTTGTGCTCCTCTGCTGATTGGGAGTGAGGCGTGCCGCATTATTCATCTCCATTTGTTGCCCCTGCATCTTAAACCCTCATCTGTCTGGCGGACGAGCACAGCTGCACTCGTGAACCGGCAGTCAGGTAGTTTATCCCCCTCTGCTGGTGGTGATGATCACGGCATCTGCTGCAGGGACCGTTTACAGCGCGACTCTAACTGGACAGCAGCACTGCGTCATTCAGCCTTTTTATAGCTGTGACCCGGGAGTTTCCCTGCTGCCTTGTGTTGTCTGTGCCACTTGGAGCTTTCTTAGTCACTGCATATGTTGTTATCCTCACTCCCAGCAGAAAACATCCTGTGGGTTCAGGTCATTTGCTCTTATTGTTGACATTTTGGGAGGCTGAATGTGGCTGAACTCACGCTGACCCGATCAACCACACGGCCTTGAGTGCGAGCTACCGTCTCTAGGCATAGAAAACAGTGATCCAGCGGAGGTGCGAGACTAATACTTTCCTCATGTTGCCGTGACTTCTCTCAGGAAGAGTAAAATTGCACTGATGCAAACTGCTAACGGGTTCCTTTGTGTCCTGTTTTGTCTTTCAGAGGGAGCATGCATTTGAACCAGACATGGAATCGCACAGGTTCAGGTCCCTGCCAGAAATGAGCAACAGATCGGTCAATGGCCTCAACAATCTTGAGGTAATGCTCATGATAGTGTATTTGCGTGAATAGGCTGGCCTGTGTCTGCCAGTTCCATCCATTGCCACCCCTGTGCTGAGTCTCTAAAGTATGTCTGTGCTGTTTCCAGCTGAAGCCCACACTTTCGCAGCTCCATGCTGACCTGAAGCTGTACGAGCACCACTTTGAGTGGCTGAACAAGGTTTCAAAGAAGCACGAGCACCCTGCGTTACCCAAGCTGGTGGAGATGATCAGAGAAATGAGATCTCTCATCAATATGCTGCACCGTCAGGTAAAGGACCTCTTTCAGTATGAAATCTTACTGATTGTGCTTTATAGGTAGAGTTTTTGTCCATTAAGGATTAGAATCAATAAATTGATGTTTTTTCTGCTATTCCTGTCCCCCCCGACAGATGCAGAGAGTCGAAGCACCAAGGCTGACTCATACGACCCCTTCTCTCCCCCCACACGTCCCCTCTTCCTTTGATGTCCTGCAGTCCAGCCATGAGCTTCTCCAACACTTCAAGCTCTTCTGTGATTGGGCATACAGAGCGTTCATCACCCTCAAGCCCAAAGCATCTGCAGCACAATGAGGATCCATAATCCAAAGAGCCTGCAAGGACACCTGAAGTTCTTCCGCGCTCAAAGGGGAAACATGACCATGTCAGTGTGCACTGTAGTCTTCAGCATCCCTGTAAAAGGCCCAAATGTCATCGTCAGAGACATGTGTGTTGAGGAATGTCTCGTCCTGAGAGAGCAAGAAAGGATGCGGCACACTGCAGCAAGTTATCACCATCAAGATTCCCGTTAAAGCAAACTGTCACTACAATAATCTTGTCACAATTCGCCAAATTATCTCCCTAAAGGCCTTGTTAATGACCATGTTATTTATGTATTTATTTATTTATTGACTGTTAATAATTTATTTAATTTAATTTATTTTAAAATGTTATGTGTCACTCTTAACTTTTTTTCCATACTAACGTGAATTTATATGCCAGCCTTTTTGTAATCTGTCTCTTTCTCTTGTGTCTCACTGATTCTTAAAAGAAAAAGAAAAAAACATTAGCACTTCTTCAGTCTACAGTTCTGATAATTACTTTC
This sequence comes from Menidia beryllina, assembly GCA_013363375.1. Classification (NCBI taxonomy): domain Eukaryota; kingdom Metazoa; phylum Chordata; class Actinopteri; order Atheriniformes; family Atherinopsidae; genus Menidia; species Menidia beryllina. The sequence continues at coordinate 2,957,980 of JABUIW010000019.1, read as the reverse complement.
GTTTAAACTGACTTTTTTTCCCATTTGTATGTTGTTGTTTTTTGTCAGACAGCAGTTTTCCAGTAGATGTAGCATCTGTGACAACCAAAATTTTCAACATCTTTGATTTAGAGCTCCCTTAAAGTATACTTCTACACGAGGGTTATTTTATCTATAACCATGATAGACACGCCACGTCATTACTTATCAATGGACGCCTTATCAAATTTGCAGCATCTATTTGTACATGTTTGGATGGTAACCAAAAGAGGTGAATGCATGCTTTTATACCACAATGCCAGAGTTTCTATTTTCAGTGCCAATTTCTCATGTTCTGCATGAAGAGGCATGTATAACATTGTGGTAAAGTTGTATGAATGTGCCCTGTTGCCGAGCACTGATAGTCCTGATTAGATTCTTTGCACAAACTTGTTAGGATTAGCCTCTTGGAAGAGTGAGATGGCTGATTTTGAACCTGTGCTTTGGGCTTGAAAGTTTGTTATTTTTAGTTAAACACCCAAAGCCTTAAAATACTGTGTATTGTGACACTATGTTCTGTACAGGTGTACATAAATGTACAAGAATGTAAATTGTTGAATACAGTGCTTATGTGTTGTTTTATACAATATAGTGTAGAATACTTATCCATTTTTTCACTATGATTTTTACTCATTCCTATTCTAGTATTTGTTACAGTATTGACTATTTATTTAAGTAACTTGGTGGAACTATTTATTTCATGCTGCAGTGGAGCAAGTCTCCTTTCCTTTTGTACTTTTATACAGTTTTTAATTCTTATTCGCTATCATTGTACCATCACGTTTAAATTATTTCTGTAACATCGACATGCCTCCTCCACACACTGATTGGCCTCAATGTGAAATATGTGCCTTGGTGAAATAAATGCTTGAGAATGTGCACAATGGATTTAAGTGTATCTTTGATCTTAGGCATTGGCTCTAACAAAACACAGAATACAAACGCAACCACAAAACCCATGGTAGAAGTGCATGTGTGACACACAACAGTTCAGACAATTTAAAGATGAGACATTTTCATAAAACATTAGATTTCTGGGAAAATCTAAGCAAAAATATATTATTTCTGTACAACAAACAACAGTTATCCCATACGTTTTCTTGGTTAAAGAAATCATCTAATCTATTTTGGTTTTGAAGTAAATAACTGTACTGTATGCAGTGACAGAAGCCAGAGCAGGAACATTAGGGTACTACGTTACCCAGAATTCCCAGCGTCAATCAGACTAAAATGAATATATTGGCAGTGAATAAAAATTTGTAAAACAATTAAGAAGATCTTACGTAGCTGACACATATGTCATTTAGGTTTTTTCGAACAAACAAAATTTTTTTTTGTAAAGAGAAAAAAAAAACAACCTTAGTTCTGTCTGTTTGACCGCTGGCCAATAGTAGTTGTTCATCTATTCAACCAAACAGCCAATCGCTGTCGCTGTTCTTAGAAGGCGGCATCGGGTGGAGGACTGCTGTTAGTTTGTGCTGTGTTTATTGTTAAGGTTGTGTGGATTAGCACTGCGGTACCTAGTTTCTTATCATAACGTTCACAATCTAGCTTTAAGGTGAGCTTAAGATAAGCGGTGAGTACTGCTTCAACCTGTGTTCATTTCCTTAGCGAGCAGGTCCACGAAGCTTTTCCACATCTAGGAGGGCTTAATTAGCCTTAAAAGAAGGCCACTAACTGCTTTTGTTGATACAGTGGCAATGATATTCGTGTTTGTTGTCCGCTGAGTTGCGGCGCTGGCCGGAGACCTTAGGACACACTTATTACCAAAACAGCAATGAGTACGTTGGCTGGAGCCTTTGTTGGAGGATTGATATGAAGCACCGCAGTGCGGGGACGGACAGGGACCGTGGACTGTACGCGGACTGACGGCCGGAGGAAAGACAGCTGGGAGGGAGGACCAGCTCGGCGCACGAGAGGGCGGGAGGGGCGAGAGGGGGCAGATTTCAAGCGGGCACTCTTACCGGGAGTTACCAAGTTATAACACCGTGTTAGTCCCATTTCGCTCCATATTAGACCTTCCCCGATGCTATTTCTTGGAGTGGCAGCTTGTTGTTCCAGTGGCTGACAGGACAAAAAAAAAAAAAAGACCAAAGACCCATAAGAAAACATGAATGAAGGAAAGCTGAAAAATACGCCATGATATTGCACCACAACTAATCACTTTTTCTAGGGACTTGGACATCCGCCGCCAGATTGATCTGGTGATGGCTAACTCAGTGGCCTTAGTGGTCCAAACAGAACTCCTGCCACCCCAGTCCACTGCCTCCCTCTCGCCTTTCCCATCACTTCTTGGCTCGGGAGAGGATGACGACAAGGAGCGAGTGGAGCTTGTGGAGGGAGATAAGGGGGTAGTGGAAGGTGGAGACGAGGTGGTTCTGGACATGGTGACATCAACAGTCTCCGAGCCAGCTCAGCAGCCTGAGCAGTCGGATCATCCCTTTCAGTGTCTAGACTGCGGCAAGAGCTTTAGGTGGTCTTCCAGGCTGACGCACCACCAGCGGAGCCACAACAACGAGAGACCCTACCGCTGCAACCTCTGCCCCAAGGCCTTCAAGGGCTCCTCTGCTCTGCTCTACCACCAACGGTACCTACCTGAAAAACTTCCTCATCACAGTCATAGTCATGCTCTGCACAGTTAGCAGTAGTTTTGTAAATATGTGAAAGGCTTTTGAGTGCTTTAAGGACTGGACAGATGAGATAAAGAGCATCCCATGTCCTCAGAAAAACTTTTGGTAGACATAAAAAAAAGAGTTGCATCAGACTTTTGCAGAGTGCTGTGAAAGTTTGAAGATATGTGTCCTAAGCGGTTATTCTTCACACTTCTATTGTCCAAGATAAACCATTGTTCTCCTGAATTGTTTGTGATCATTTTGCAGGTCCCACTCAGGAGAGAAGCCTTACAAATGCAACGATTGTGGCAAAGCCTTCAAACGCTCATCCCTTCTCCAGGTCAGATATCAAATTAAATCCTTTTAACAAACAGGGATTTTATGAGGGGAAGCAATGTGCGACCGAATGATAGATTTGACCATCTTTATCTTTACACAGGTCCATCAGAGTGTCCACACTGGACTCCGAACCTTCGTGTGTCCTTATTGCCCCCTGACGTTCAAGTGGAGCTCTCACTACCAGTACCACCTGCGCCAGCACACTGGGGAGTGCCCTTACCCGTGTGACGCCTGCCCCAAGGCCTTCAAGAACTCAAGCAGCCTGCGGCGTCACAAGAATGTGCATCTTGGTCTCAAGCCTTACACGTGTACGGTGTGTAGTAAATCCTTCACCCAGTCCACCAACCTGAGGCAGCACATGAGGATCCACACAGGCGAGAGGCCGTACATCTGCAGCGAGTGTGGACGAAGCTTCACGCATTCGTCCAACTTGGCCCTGCACAAGAACTCCCACTCCAACGCCAACGCAGGAGGGAAAGAGGGAAAGAAGGCAGAGGACAGAAGGAAGGGAAATGAGGTAGTGGAGGTGGTGGTCGGGACAGAGGAAGTGACATCATCAATGCTGACGGACATGGTCGGATTTGTGAGCCAGGAAGGAACTGATGGAGTCGGGGTGGGGATGGAAGAAGTGTTCCTGTCGACCACCTCTGGTCAGAATCCAACCCTCCTGCCCCATCTCACCCTCACTGCTTCTGGGGAGAATGTGTGCACATCCAGAGCCATCGGGACAGAGGTTCACCTGAGCACTGACACCGGCGCCAGCGTGCTGCTCTACAGCTGCGGCAGCTGCAGCCAAACCTTTGGCACGCGGACCGAGCTGGAGGAGCACCAGGCCATCCACATGGCTCCGGGGGAGCATGGGCCCAGTGGAGAGGCTGGGCACAGTGCAGAGATGGAGGTTGGAGAAGGGCTTGTGGGAGCTGGGCATCTGCTGGCTGACTTTGAGGAGGTGGTGGAAACTACCACTGTGTCTGAAAGTGGCCAAACGACAGAGGTGCTCCTTGGTTTAGCAGAGGGAGCGGACGGAAACAGTACAGTAAGTTCAAATTCAGCCGTCCCATCCCACAAGAAGAGAAAATCCCTGAGTCATCCAGAATTACGCTGTAAAGCTGATCTCATAATATATCCTCTCAGTTTAATTGTATATGTAAATTTTGTAGTTTTAAATTTGATGGCTTCGCCTCAGGTATAGGAGCATTTGACCAAAAAGAGGTAAAGAGACATGATTAGGAATGGTTACTTTATTCTCCTGCATAGCTTTTTAGTCAACAAACACTTATGAAAAGCAATGACAGACAGATTGTAAGTGTAACTGTTAGAGTGCCTGTTGTTGGTGGTGCTGCAATTAAAAACATTTGCTTCTAAAAGGCCAATGAGTCTGGCTTTAGGATCTATATTTTTGATATATCTGTCTGTCTTTGACTTCCTCTGGCTTTTCCTCAGAATGTGGGCACCACCCAGGCCCAGTTTGACCTGTTACAGAGCTTCACCGAGGTGACTCAGAGTTCTGAGGCCGTTCAGCCAGAGGCCAGAACCACATGGGCAGGGCTGTCATGTGGCTACTGCAATAAGACCTTTAAGACCAGCGGAGGCCTCAACCGACATGTTTCACTGGTGAGAACAACTGTTTGAGGCAATTTACTACCTTCACTCAAATAGATTAAAGCACCACAGATTGGACACCAAGACTAATATTTACCCATCTAAAAATAAACTTTATCTCCCCTGTTTGTCTTTTGTTTCCACAGATGCACTCCCTTTCATCACAGTCCCGCTCCCAGTTCAGCTGCTCTGCCTGTGACCGCTCTTTCCCTCTTCTCTCCTCGCTCCTCACCCACCAACACTCCCACACCCCAGAGCAACGCCTCCTGGCCGAGGCAGAGGCTGAGATAGTATGCCCTCCGTCCCTCTCCCTGTCCCTCCCCCTGCCCTCTTCCCCCGGCCAGGCTGACAAGCAGCAGGACGGCCAGAGGGAGATCCACGTCGACATCATAGCTGTCGGCGAGGATCAAGAACAGCAGCCAGCCAAGCCCACCAAATCCCACAGAAAGGCAGGAGCCAGCAAAAGCACCCCAGCTGGAGGTAAAGATCACGATCTTTGTTGTCACTGTGACAATGACACATTGCAAAAGACTACAAAAACCTTAACTGACTATTGAAACAGTCACACATAGACATACATTCCACATGTGCTTAACTTTTTAAACGGGAACCTGTGATTTGGTGTATTGATGGATGAATGATTAAAAGAGATGTAAACAATCTAGTTAAAGATTCATCCACAGAAGGGGGATCAGACACACAATTGCATGCCAGCATGGTTAGTATTACAGGAGAAAGAGCACTTTAAATGAGATTCCTCTCCCTCTTTCAAAGGGAGCCTTTCAGTGTCATGCTGGTTGTCGTAGTCTGGGTCTTCATCATTTTCTGACTCTATCTAAAATATATTTTAAATGTTTTTCCACAGAGAGGCCGTACCGATGTTCAGAATGTGGAAAAGCCTTCAAAGGCTCTTCAGGGCTGAAGTACCACATGAGGGATCACACAGGGGAAAGGCCCTACCGCTGCACCGAGTGTGGAAAGAGTTTCAAGAGGTCATCACTTCTGTCCATCCATCAGCGGGTAAGGCTCACTGCTCCGCCACACAGACGTTTAACTCCCAAACTGGCTTCTTTGTGCCCATGTTCCCTGCACATTCACATGCTGCATTCAGTCTACAAATGCACAAAGAATGTAATCCCCAACACAAATTGCTTTTGTTAACTAAAAAGTTGTTTATGTTCAATCTTCTATCTGGAAAAATAAACATTACTTGTCCCAGCATAAATGCAATCTAATTCATACTAACTAGAAATGCAAATTATCTGCAGTTAAATGGGAAAGATTCCAGATAAATGGGCACCAAATTTAGTTGTATGGTCCCAAAAAAAATGCTTTTAACGTGTGGAGGGGTATATCTGGCACTAAAATCTTACCCTGATGGTAACTTTAGGGGTTTGAGCACAGAATACTTCAGTCAGCCCTCTGGTCATTAGTCGCGTGTCTGACCCACTGTAACCACTCTGATGGAAGAAACCAAACACAAAGCTGTAATTCTTGTTTTAATATCAGGTCCTCTTTGTGGTGACAGAGTTAAGCTCTATACTAAAAATCCCCCTTGTTCCATGGACACCTCACCCAGGTGCACACAGGAGTCCGGGCCTTCCAGTGCCCGCACTGCCCTCTGACCTTCAAATGGAGCTCTCACTATCAGTACCACCTGCGGCAGCACACAGGTGAGAGGCCCTATGTGTGTAAAGAGTGTGGCAAGTCCTTCAAGAACACTAGCTGCCTGCGTAGACACAGTCAGATGCATTCCGGGCTGCGACCTCACACGTGCTCCATCTGCTCCAAGTCTTTCTCTCAGACGTCCAATCTCAAGCAGGTCAGTGTCGCCTCTTTTTCGCTCCAACTCCGCTGGCGTGCGTGACCTCACTGACTGATTACTTCATTTTTCCTCCTTCCTCTCTTGTTGTTGTTTCCTCGAGAGCAGCACGAACGTACCCACTCTGGTGAGAGACCTTTTCAGTGCACGCGCTGCAGTAAAAGTTTTACACACTCCTCCAACCTGCAGCTCCACCTTCGCACACACTCGTCACTCAAAGACTACAAATGCCCGTACTGCTCCAAGGAGTTCGTCATGCACTCTTACTTGCAGAGACACATCCGCACACACGGCAGCGGCGCGTCGCTTCCCAGCTCCGGTGGCGGAGGGAAAGATGGCGTGGCTGTGAAAGCCAATGTGGGAGGAGTGACAACCACCACCACCCTGCTAAACCCCATCACCCTGGAAGCCTCAGGAAGCAGCGGCAGTCTGATTGTGTCCCAGCCAGCACTTAATATTCCCCCAAACACCTCCCAGAACTACTTTATGATTCAGACAGCCAGTGGCCTGCAGCTTATTCCTCTGTCATCTCCTATGCCAGTTCCCCCTCCCCCGCCTCCGCCACCCCCTCCGCCCCACTCCCAAAACTATCTCCTCCTGCAGTGTCCCTCCAGTAATGGCAGCCAGTCCAGTTTGATTCTCCTCCCCACAGCAAACAACCCTCCACCGACTCCCGAGCCTCAGTCCCTCCCTGTGCTTCAGACGATCCAAGCATTCCAGCCCGTCCTCAACCAAACACAAACTCACACACCCCAGTTTCCCACGGTATCCCAGCAACAGCAGCAGACCAGGATCATAATCACTAACAGTAATAATGCACAATCTCCTGTTGCTACGCCACCTCACATAATCTCAGCCAGCTCCCTGCTTACCAAGCCCATATTAGGGAAGAGCACACGGACAGCTCGGGGCCGACGGGGGCGCAAACCCAAAGCTGCTCTTCAGAAGGCCGCAGCAGCTGCTGTTCCAGCAGCGGACTGCAGCGTGACGGGCGGCGCCCCGCCCGCTGCTGCTGCGGGGAACACCACCTCAGAGGCAGCCCTGTGCTCTCTGTCCACTCTGTCCCCCTCTCCCCTGTCAACTTCCTGTCCGCCTATTCAGATGCCTTCCTCTTCGACCCCTGTAGCCCCCACAGTGGACACCTCAGGACCCCCGCCAGCTGTTTCTATGGTTACACCAGCCACCACAGTAGCCACAGCATCAGTTTCTCCTCCTGTTTCTGTCCCTCCAGAGAGGAATGCCCATTCCTTTGTGGAGCAAGTGAACAGCGGGGAAACTACGACAGGGAAACAGTTTGTTTTATGTTTTGATAATAAAGAACAAGCAAAAGAGGGGAGCAAATTGGAGGGTGGGGAGTCGTATGTGTTGCAGTTTGAAGGGGATGCATCCGGCGAAGCAGCTGACGGAGAAGTGGGTGGAGAGGGAAAGTCGCTTTTGCTGCAGTTTAAGACGGACGGACAAGGTGAAAAGGAAAAGGGGGGAGATGAGGGAGGAATGATGTCGCTCCTGCAAACATGGGGCGGAGAAAAGCAGGGCGGGGGACAGGCAGGTGGGGGGAGCGGTCAGGAGGAGTCGTATGTTCTTCATTTCCACACTGAGACGCAGGACAATGGGCCGTCCAGTGCTGCCTACGGCCAGGGACAAGACGACAGGCTGCAGCTCTCCTGCACGCCCTCCCAAAACCTGGTGCCCCTCCACGGGCAGGAGGTGGTGTTTGAATTGGGGGGCGAGATCAAGATGGAGCAGGAAGCCGAGGAAGGCATGCAGATGATCGCGCTGATTGAAGGCCAAGGAGGAATGATGGGAGAGGAGGCCGCAGGGTGCAGCGCTGCCAGTGACGCAGTCCCGGAAGATGAGGGAGACATGGATGGCATTTTTCAGCTGCAAAACGGAGACGAAATCGTTATAATTGAGGTCAGCACCAGCACCTTAAGAGAAGGCAGAATAGAGAGAGAGGGGGACGGGGAGGTCTCGCGAAGCAACGAGGTGAAGTACGACAGCGGATCAGCAGAGGCTAAGGAAACGTCTGCCAAGGAAGACGGCTCTGCAGGCAGCCCAGACGTCCAAATCCCAACCGAAGACACAAAAAGCAACGCCACTATATCCGACTCTCAAGAGACGGTTCTCTAATGGAGAACCGTGTCCGCAAGGAGTAGCCTCCCTTTGTGAGCCGTGTGGTAGCACTTTAGTCATGTGAGTTCTCCTAAAAGAGAGAAACAACATGCCGCTAGATGAATATTGTGTTGTAATGCCATGGTGCCACTTACTAGAAATGTTATACATTCAAATAGGCTGTACATGGACATCAGAGTATTCCTAAATATATTAGTTAAATTATATTGTCTTTGGCAATTTGTTTATGAAGTTAATATGATTTTGTGAATAAATGTTGTACATGGCCTACTTTCTTCACAATGTTAATAGTAAATAGTAACTAATTATTAATAAATCTGTTAATACCTTTTATTGTTTGCTTTTTTGTTTTTAGTTGAAGCTGCCTCAGAGATGACAAACCACACCAGAGCGTACTGAAAAAAGACTTATTATCACACAGATGAATCGACCCGTTTGCTGAGCCGCTGATGGTCAGCAAATGGGTTCAAATCAGCAGAATCCAGTGACTGATGTGTGTTTGGTCTCAGCCAAGTTGCTCAGATTTGAGGCTGAAACCGACAACCGATGCAAACAGAAATCAGAAAAGTCAGGCTGCAGTGGTTATCAAATGTTTTATCAAAGATATTTTTAAGTAAAAGTAAATAATTGTTAGTCATTTTTACTCAATACATTTTAAATGATATTTTACATGGAATATTACTTTTATTTAACTAAGAATAAAAATATGAGCTCATGATAGATACTTAAAAATGTGATTGGCACATCAATGCATTAGAATCCATCCTCCTTCCAGGCAGTCACTGTTCAATTTTATTTATTTTACAGCTTTGCGGTGTGTTTTTGAGCTTGAGTCAATTCTTAAATTCTATTTCCACCTTTGGTCATGCGTGGTCGCAGCGCCGTTACGTATTCCCGTAGCATGTACGCAGTGCGGACAGTACGTACGCAAATGGCGCAGACCTCCACCCAGACAGCGAGTAACGGAGCAAAAAGCAGTCAGCTCGTGCTCAGAATTCCGCTCCTTCCGCAAGGAGCGACATTGTGGCCATTCAGTCAAACCCACACGGACTTCAGACAAACAGAAACACACAAACACACACACACACGCGCCGCGTGTGTTTCCCGTCTGTGAGGCGCGCCGTGCAGAAGGTAAGCGGCGCGGAGGCTCCGAGCTGGAGCTGTTCATGTGGGTCAGGAGCCCGCAGCACTTCTTACTAACCATATATGGATTTGAACCCGTTCGACTCTGCCTTTGACGGTAGCTGTGAAACGCGAAGACGAGAGCTCGAGCTGTGCTCAGCTGCACGTTGATGTTGTGACATACATTCTGATAATCCTCCATAATCCACTTCTGTCTTTGTTGGGAGGGTGGTGATGCTGCGTTTCAGCCATAGGCTCTTTGGAGGCGAAGTGTTGTGCATATCAGGCAGGAACAACAGAGTATGAGTAGCCTTTATAAAAACCCAGCAAAGCCCTGTCAGAGGATAAGTTAAATAGGTGCTTTTGTATCAATCAATTAAGCCCACTTCCTATCAGAAACTCTTTTTCTGCTGTGTGTTTTAGGCTGTCCGCTCACACAGAGTGGATGTTGCACCACCAACGGCGGTGAAGCTGTTGGAGCACAGAGCCCAGACATGGTGCGGCTGGAGCTGGACCAGGTGGTGATCAGGAGGATGAGGGAGGATGACATAGAGATGGTCAAAGCCCTCATTAAGGTTGGTTTTACCAGCTTCCATCAAGCGGCAAGTCCAGGTTGAGCTTTAGCTCCTGGTTCTATGGTAACTCGCTGCTGCTGTTGGCTTCCAGGAAGGCTGCGAGGGCACAGAGAACCGCCTCATCCTCCACATCCTCACCCGCCCACTCTGCCTCTTCATCCTCGCCGTCCTGTCCTCCATCCTGCGTTGCCTTGTCCACTCTTTCCTCCTGGCCCTGGCCATCCCCGTCTTCCTGCTGATTGTCTTTCTCAAGATCACCATGCCACGGTCGACGGGGGTGCTGGGCAGCAGCCGCCCTTACTGGGACTACGTGGGCAGCAGCCACAGGGGGACGCAGGACGACTCGCTGGAGAACCCCTACTGCAGGATCAGCGGGAAGCCATCGGGGACCAGAAAGGTCGGTCTGCTCGTTTGTTGGAAATAAATGGGCTTTAAAGCAATGCCACACTCGTTTTCATGGGAACTCTTCTTCTCAGGCAAGGAGCAGAATCGCGTCCAAGGACAAAGACAAAGACAAAGAAAAGTCCCCCGAGAAGATCACCCCGGAGAGGGAGCAGGCGGCGGGTCAGGTGTGGGTGGCAGACTGCGAGGGGGAGATAGTGGGCTGCATCTTCCGCGAGAGCGAGGCGCGAGCCGGCGTCAGGAGGATGTGCAGGCTGGTGACGGGCTGCTGGTACCGGCGGGAGGGCCTGGGCCGCCTGCTGGTCCAGAGCCTGGAGCAGAGGGAGAGGGAGACCGGCGCACACCGAGTGTACGCGCACATCCCCTACCCGTCCAAGGTGGGGGAAGCCTTCTTCAGGAAGGTGGGCTATCGGCTGCTGGGGGAGGGGGCCGATGATGAGGATGAGGACGAGCTGAATACAGAGACTCCAGAGAGTGGCTTTATGGGATACCCCCTCACTAAAGTGTTCTACAAAGACTTGTGAGCGAGCGGCGACCGATTGGTGGCACACGGCAAACGATGGGTCTCTGCTGAGTGTGACGACGCCCTGTCTGCTGCGTGTTTGGTGTTTGGTTTTTGTTATTTATTCAAATATTTATTTGACTTATGTGTCGCTTTGCTTCTCGTCAGTTAAAGCCATTTTTATCACCCCTCCCTTTAGAGTTTCGTATCTCCATTTTTGACAAATCACATTCTTTCCTATTGTTCTTAATGCAAAAACATCAGCGTGAAGCGCTGCTCTCTGGAAATGAGCTGAATAAAAACAACTTTCCTGGATCAATATGTTAAACTGAATGGATGCTAGTAAATGTCTGTACCACCTTTTGTAAATGGAGGAGATACACGTCCTCCTCGCTGTTCCATAATAAAAATTTGAATATAAAAAAAAAAACAACTTTCCGTAAAGCACGTTTTGTCGACTGTGTTTGACTGGGTCTGTCTCAAACTGTTCAACACAGCAGCTGCTTTGTGCGCGACAGAGTGCATGCGCTGGTGTGTGAAACCATCCAAATGTGTAGGTGTACAGTTACTGTATAGGAAGTATGTGTGGTTTTATGTGAATCTGCAGTATTTATCGGCTTTTATCTCTGCACTCCTGCTGCTGTTGCCCTTCATAAAAACACACCGTGAGGAGTGAGTTTGCACAAGCAGATTGTTGCTTTTGTGTAGCTTCCTTTGTTTTAATTTTGAAGAAAGTTGAGAAAATGACTATCAAAGGTCTTCATTGTGCTTTTTTTAACAACAGTCCTGTGGGTAATTCTCAATATTAGGTATAAGGTGGACAAAATAAATACTTGTTGCACAACCAAAAAAAAGCCTGAATCATGCAAATAGTGAAACAAAAAAGAGCTGATTAAGATCTAGTTGAACATTCGCACACAGATAATAGTACAACCGATTAAATATATCCAAAGGTATTCTGACTGAAGCATGTGTGTGGTTTGCAGGTGACAGGCAGTTTAAATGCACCCCCCCCCTGAGGCTAACCTTAATATGGTTAGCAGCCCTCACGCTTTCCGCAGTGCGAATCTCTCCGCCTGCTAACCTCAGATGATGGTGTCGCGTCAACCCGCCACAGATAAACACCACAGGATGTTTGTACAATGCATAAGCCTGAGACGCACATCTCACCTGACAAACGTAGCTCCGTGTTTCAACTGTGAAGCCACTTGTCTCACAATAGAAAATGAGCATATTTTCATGATTGCTTATGAAAAAACAAACATGAGACTTTCAGTAATGCAGCCATACCGCTGCACGTGCAAGTAAGTGTGTGGTCTGAACACACAATGACTTTCTTTCTCCCTGTCAACGCTGCGTTTTTCACAGACACTTCTTCATCCTCTTTACTGTCAGGCTGCAGACACCTGTAAGCTGGGCCTCTACCCGCCCAATCTGTAGCTATTATTGTTGTCAGGAAACAGATGTGAGTTCACACACTGGAAAGAAAGTCTGTTTGTGACTGTGGTTGTATGCGTCTGCACGATAGGGCTGTGTGCGTATGTGTGTGCGAGCGCGCACATTTGAAGGGTGTGGGCGGGTGGGTTTCGGAAAATATGACTTAGCATTTCTTACGCTCACTTTCTCCCCCCCCCCCCCAAAAAAAAAAAAAATCTGACTGAGGGTTAAATGCACATGTCTGGCCATCCCGGACCACTCCTGCACACACACACACACAGGCGGCACACGAGAAGGGTGGTAGTGCACGTGAACTTTCATGTGTGACTGAGAGATGACCTCGGTCAGCTGCGGTCAGGCCCGGAGAGCTGGGTGGGAAGCGGTTACATACAGTTTGGCGTTTGATCAAGACCCATTCACACAGGATCAGATGTGCAGGGACATTAGGCCCAGTGCTCTGTCAGGGTTCTGCAGTGTGATGTGAGGTTGATCTCAGCAGACAGCACACACACACACACACATATGAATCAGTCAAGTTTTGGGGCACCACGCAATCATAGGATAAATTAGACAAATCAGTTCCAGATGCTGTAGAACATATAGTCTGTGTTAATGACATGCTCATACGGACGGCTGAGTCTCGCATGCACACACGCTCACACTTACACACAGATGAGCTCCAAAAACAGCCACCCTGGGAAACGGTGAATTCCCCAAACCACAGAGTGCATGAGAGGGTGAGGGGAGTCATGGGAAAGCAGGAGGCCTGCATGCAGTGCCACTGAGCCAGACCTTAAACAGACAGGGCAGAGGAAAGAAGAGAGCAAAATAATACACATCCTGATTTGGCACGGCCGGATGACAGCTACCGAAGGTTCAAAGGCTTGTGAGTGAGATTCATCCACAAACTGTGGTCGGTCAGCTGGCCTGCTGGTCTAGCAGAGGCACAGGGTTAAGGAGGTCGATTACAGCCCTGCTCCCAGTCTGACACAGTTTGGGAAAACCCAGATCTGAGGACAAAGTAAGTGTCAGGGCCTCCGAGGTCTGGGAACGCCTGTGGCTCCACCAATTTGGGGCCCGGGGCGGAGGGCGACCCACAGAGTGGAAATGTTGAATAGCAGCGGGGTAAATGGCAAGATGGATCAAGGTGAGACGGTATCTGGAAGTTTTTTTCTTAATAATCTGGAAAAAACCCAAAGAGTGGATGCGGATGACCGGGTAGCACTTGGAAAGTTCCATCCAGCTGGCTCAGAATACCAACATCTGTGAAAACCTCCAAAAGCTACAAAGTGCGTCAAACGCTCCACTCGTGTGTGTGTGTGTGTGCGTGTGCTCACACAGATTATCAATCTGGTGTTGTGTAACCTGCAACCCCAGTAAAAAGTCCATACTCACAGGCTGCAGATTTGCTTAAATCATATGAGGAGTCACATTCTGCAAAAACAAATAAAACCACAAAGCACTTACAAAGACAACACGTGGCCAATGAGTAATCAAATTACAGCTTTAATTGTCTAGCAGAGAGGAAGTGTTATCCAGCCATCTCTGGAGTATCACGCAACCCCCCCCCCCCCCCCCCCCCCCTCAAACTGACTTTGAAAATTATTTCTGTCCAACCAGAGGCTGCATCTGCTTTATGCAGGATGCTTATGTTTAGAGGTATAGGTTCTCATTTCCCTCCCTTTAACCCCCCAACACACTTGCATGCACCACACACACACACACACACACACACACACACACACACACACACACACTTTCACTCTTTCTCATTTACCTCCATTCAATACCCACGCTGACGGGTGACAAAGCAAAGCGCGTCTTTAGAAATGATCACAAAGCTAGACAGGTGAGCAAAATGGATCCATTCTATCTATTTGTCGTGCTCTTCTTCCGTTTGTCAAATATATGTACACACTGCATATGCAAAGTCTTGTAAGAAAGAAAAATTTGGAGGTTGTCTTTGTAATTGCTTTAAGTGCACGACCGCACTTTGATCTTAATTTCAGATTTCTCAATCGAGCAAAATCGAGGTTTCATTATCATTAGTTAGTGAGTAAACAAAAAAAAACTGTCTCGGTTTCACTAAAAGTTGTGAAACTGAGAGTTTGTTAGTGAATGTTGGCTGTTGTTGCACTGTCCAGTACTCAGGTTTGGTAAACCACAGGTTTTACATGCATTTCTTATGCTATCTTCTCTGATTAATAGTTGAATTTATCACTTAGTCATCTGAATAGTAAAAACTGATTGGGACCGTTAATACTCACTGAGATCCTGCACATGGTTTGCCTCAGACTCTTCTCTCTTAAAAATGATGATTGCTAGATTATCTGGCACCAAGGATTGTCTTGTAAAATGTTTTTTTTTAAGTTAAAAGCTGTCAGGTGAAATTTTTGTCATCATATGCGTTACAGTGCTCACAGTAAAACCTGCAGCACATCATTAGGTAATCTATGTCATTTATCTACCCTTCACTTAACCAGGAAATAGAAACACTTGAGTTTCTTTGTTAAAAATGTCCTTGCCAAGACAGCAAACACATAAAAATACACACACAGTCAGCCCAAGTTAGTATAAGAAAATACTTTATCTCCTCCAAGGGAAATTATTCAATAATATCTTCATGTGGGCATCATGAAATGGAACTTTAAAACGCCATAAGGTAAAAGAGCAAGAGCTAAGGCAAACAAAATCTTAGAACATGTAATATTCACAGTCATCACAGGCTAAATGGAGCAGGATGGTCTGCTTCTCATATTTACTCATGTTTAAATGTGTTTCAATGAATATGTCAGCTGAACAAGCATGATAAAATGATAGGATTGTCTTCTTAAAGAACGTCGATTTGTGCCAGTGTGCTTTTGCCAAGAAAGAAGTTCATCTATCATTACAAGAACTTGCGCTGGGCAAGGGGCCGGTGTGAGACATACCTCTGCTTTGTGGTGAAAAGGAGGGTGGGACCAGACTCCTTGACCTTTGACTTTGGGCACCTCCGTAATCGCAATGGCTGCCATGTGGAGGTAAGTGAGGAGAGGGTGGAGGGAGAAGAAGATTTTGTTCAGGTTTGCGTAAGAAATCATCCATTTACATATACAGTATGTCTATTTTGTTTTCTTCCCAGCTTCTTTTTCTGCGCTACTTGGGAGCGTTGTGCCCTGGTCTGTGGGGCTACGGCTCAGGAAAGGTCAGCTACTCCATCACCTGGTTTTGCTCGTGGTCCCCCTGTGCCAACTGCTCCTACAGACTGGCCCAATTCCTCAGCAAGACTCCCAACCTTCGACTCAGGATTTTCGTCTCTCGGCTTTATTTCTGTGATTTGGAAGACAGCCGTGAAAGGGAGGGTCTGAGAATACTGAAAAAAGCTGGTGTGCACATCACAGTCATGAGTTACAAAGGTGGGGGACTAAATCTGTGCCTATGATAAAATAAAGATATTTATTTCTATTTTGTCTTCTTCATCGCAATCATTCTGTAGATGTCAACAACATTCCTTGTGTCCGTTGTCTTTAGACTACTTCTATTGCTGGCAGACCTTTGTGGCTGGGAGGGAGAGCAAATTCAAGCCCTGGGATGGGCTGCACCAAAACTCTGTCCGCCTGGCAAGAAAACTCAATCGCATCCTTCAGGTACAACATTCAACTTGTGAAACCATTTACCTCAAGCAGCTCAATCCAATGATGACTGCTCTGCTGATGAAGTTCTCCTTGTTCCCCTCTTAGCCCTGCGAGACGGAAGATTTACGAGATGCCTTCAAGCTTCTTGGACTGTGAAACATACTTCTGACCTCCTCTAGTGTTACTAATGAGTCCAAAGCCAGAAACATACAGCATGATAGCGTTGGTTCATCACTACAACTGCAAGACTGAGAATTACAAAAACTGAGAAAAAAAAAGGAGCTTTCAATGATATGTAGCAAGGCTTGGAATGTTAGGTAGCTTCTGCTTGCTGTCTCTGTAACGACACGACACTTGAAATAAAATCATGGCCAATAATGTGATATTGTCTGTTCTTAATTTGAATTTAGCATTGGTTACATTAGGTTTACATAGTTAGTGTGGCAGGTCTCACCAATACAAATCATTTGAGCAAGGATGATTCATTCAACTGAGGGTCAAGACGCAGATGATAGCATATCCAGCACTTCAGCTCGTAACCACAAAGGTGCTTGATACAAAACTTTGCATAATGCAGCCAAGAGCTGAGAAACAAGTACTTCTTATACTGATTTTGGACATGTTGTTGTTTCCTGTGCAGGTAAGTAAAAGGCCCTCCACTTTATGGAAGTGACACATTTACCCAGACTCAAAGAAATTCAAAACAACCACAAACCATGCAGACAGAAATTGGGTTTTTTATTTGCCTTCAGTGAGTCTTTGAACTAATTTCGCATGCTTTCTCTCCCCCTTTTTTCTGCTCTTTGAGGTTTTTAGTCTCACCTAGGTGAACAGTAATCTAGACTGTGTAGTTTTTTTTACTTCCACCTCATCCTTTGTGTCAGTAGATTAAGGTCTCTTCGTTTTTTCCTGCTCTAATTTGGTCTTTTTTCCCTATTTTTATTTGTGTCTTACTGTGTAAGCAGTGAATCACAACCTCTGGGAGCTTTCGAGTTCGATCAGATCCATTTCTTTTGTTGCCACTCGCTGTCTTTTTGATAATTCGACACGTTCTCTTACTTTTTTTTAGGGCCACATTCTGCCTGTGGCCCTAAACCTGTTTAATGTCTCAAAGCCACGTATGATATGTATCTTCCCGTCCGCTCAGGTCACTCAGTTTGGCGTCACGGCGGCTCCCGGATTGTGCGCTGATATTCGTACCATTACGGTCACGCAGCCGTTAACGCCGACCCCACGCGCCACTCACCGTCACCACCGCCAGCGGCGTATTTATTAAAAGTCAAGATGGCGACTGAGGGTCAGGCCGAGTACGAATCGATCCTCTGTGTCAAACCTGAGGTTAACGTTTACCGAATCCCACCGCGAGCATCTAACCGGGCTATCAGGTGAGGCTGGGGGTGGGGGGAGGGGGAGTAGTTTTCTCAGCCCGCATCCGTTAGCCGGAGCCGACGGGAGCCGCCGCGCCTCGCTCACAGTCGCGCAGCATCGTTTCAGGGAGGCAGTAGTTTGCCTTTTGGGTTGTTTTTGATGCATTTGCGCTTGCAAGGTCACTAAAGAAGAGCACAGCCACCCAAGAAGGGCCGTGCTAGCTAAGCGCGTGTAACGGGGATTAGGCGGCAGTGACCGTAACGTCCCTTCGCGCCTTGGTCAGCCGCTAACGCTTAGTGTCGTCCCCACTAATAGGGATTCACGTATTATTATTATGATTTATTCCGAGAAATACCTATACTTCCTCTTATTAATGATTGGTTACTCAAAAGGAGAGCTTTTTGGAGGCTGGTAGGAAGTCTCTCTCAATGACACCTGACCTGAGCAGTGTTTGGTCTTTGTGATAAAGGTGAAGGTGGGATGCTCCAGAGGAAAGGGCGTTGTCATGGAAACCATTGTTGTGTCCTTTGAGTTTAGTCATTGCCCATCATTTCTATCAGCGGGGTGCAATGTCCACTCAGACGTGTCAGAGTGGACGTCACAAACAGTAGCAAAACCCCAAAGGCCCGGGTGAGACAGGACTGGTCGACCACAGATGAGAAATGAGATGTTGAAGTAAGAACTCAGCCTGATGTCTCAGTGAAATGCCCGGATGATGTCTTACTCACTCAGAGAAATGAGTGGACAGCGGTCGAGCGGGCCCAAAACACAATGACTTTCTTGTCTGTCTCCCGTACTGATCGGTCAACGTCAGTCTCAACAACTGCATCACACTGACCGGCTGCTTGTGTCTCAGGGCCGCCGACTGGAAACTGGATGCCCCCGACTGGACGGGACGCATGCGCGTGACGGCCCGAGGCAAAGTGGCCTACGTGAAGCTGGAGGACAAAATCTCCGGTGAGGGAAGAAGTTAAAAAAAAAAAAGGAGACGGGAAAGTGCCTTTGTTTACAGCTGTAGCTGCTAATCATTTTACTGTGTAGTCTCCTGCCCTCTGTTACTCATCTGTTCCAAGGTGACCCAGCCCGGGTCCAAGACAGCGGTTTGTGTGCTGCTGAAGAGGCTGCCCCAGTGTGTTTTCATATAAACACACTCTTCATTTAGCTCTTTCTATTCTTATCTGCACACTGGAAGTGTCAGCGGCTTGTTTAATTACAGTGCTTTCTCAGTAAAGTGTTGGCTTCGACGTAGTTTCCTGATCTGGATCTCACCATCACTTATCTCTCTGTAAATCTTCAGGGGAGCTCTTTGCCCAGGCACCATTGGATGAGTACCCTGGTATTGCAATGGAAACAGTCAGTGACTCAAGCCGCTACTTCGTGCTGCGCATTCAGGACGACAGCGGTGAGTAAACTGTTTATTTAGAAGCTATAAATATATTTCAACTGGGTCCGTGGAGCGTTTTGGAGGATAACATGTTTTTCACTGGACGCGTGTGAATGGGCAGCGAGCGGCATTTTTCGAGGGTTCCTACCCAGTTTTTCTGGAAAATTCGTGTAAGGAAGAAACAAAAGAAGTTGAGGGGAAAAAGCTTCTAGATAAATTAGTGACATGAGTGCTGTGGGTTTTGTTTTTGTATAGGTAGAAGGCAGACAGATTTAAAATGTTTAAGATTAAAAAACAGCATAAGCGACACTTCACGACCCTTCTTTAAATCACTGCCTTTAAGTCTGTACATTATAGGCTTCAAACTGCTTTGGTTTGTTGTATTGTCATGCTGCAGCACGTTTCAAATGAAATGATATTTGTTGACCAGTTTCTGCAGGTATGAGTGACGACACAGCTCTAAAATAACTTTGATTTACGCAGTCACAACCACCTGGAGCATTAAGCAGTTCTGATGAGATCTGTTTATGGCTAAAAAAAAAACTGAAATACAAGAACTGCTCCTGTTCACCTGAAAAAAAGTATCATTTAGCCATCATATGAATGGAAAATAACACTTCTAAATATAGCGACTGCTAGCATACTTCCTCTTTGGCAAACGCGTTGCTGCTTTTTGTTGGTGCTCACTGAAGCGTCGTAGCTTGAATGAAGGGTTGTGCTCTGAACTTATCAGAGCCTGATAGGAACTGCAATGCAGGTCCCAAGTCGGTCAGTCTGGAAATTTGAGCCTGGAATACACTGAGTCAATTGTCTGTGTCCTGTGTCCTGTGTGTTCTAAAAGGCCGTAAAGCGTTCATTGGCATTGGATTCGGAGACAGAGGTGATGCCTTTGACTTCAACGTGGCACTTCAGGACCACTTCAAGTACGCACCATGTGGGATAAATCGTAACCGTGTCAGTCGTGAATAGTTTGTTTTGGTGTTTCTCAACGTAACTGTGCACTTTTTTTCCAGGTGGGTAAAACAACAAGATGAATTCACCAAGCAAGCTCAGGCTCCAGACTCCACTCCAAAACTGGACCTTGGCTTCAAAGAAGGGCAAACCATTACTCTAAATATTGGGGTACTTTCATCTTAATAAAAAAAAATGTATACGCCCAAATGGGTTTGGATTATGGTTTTAAATTCTATATTACAGCTTTGACTATCAGCCAAGCTAAATATCATAATGTATGCATCTCACTCACTCGGTTCCATTTCTTTTGTCTGTTCACCTACAGCAATCAAAGAAAAAGGATCGGTCTCGTCCTCAGAGTTCTGGAGGCCTTGGACTCCTTCCTCCCCCTCCTGGTGGCAAGTTGGCCCCACCTCCTTCTAAATCTACCAATCATAACACACAGCCATCAGCTGGAGGAAGTGACTCTGGTAGGTGTTCTGACCTCCTCCTGCCGGGAAACATGGCATGGCACATTTGCTTGGTCAGAAATAAGAAAAATCTTGTTTTCACAAGGTTAAGCCTTTTATTCTCAAAAAATGGTCTTGTCAGACCACACATACGTTTAACCAGAAGTTTAACGGGGATCAAATCCTCGCAGTGGTAAAACGCAGCTGGCAGCTTTCATTCCTAGGGGGGACCTGACCCGGTTTAGATGTCTAACACTGTGAACCCTGAAATCAGTCCATGCGAACACGGTCCACATGAAGCAGAGGAAAGTTCTCTGTGCTGAAAGCTTGTGTGTGCGCTATGCACTTGATTAAAACAATGTTATGTTTACCCACACAAGCACCAGCCTGAACCACGATAGATAAATAGCAAAAATTAGGTATTTTTCTTTAGCATCAACAGTAACATGATGTAGATTTAGGCCTGTACAGCCCTCTACATACAGTGTGAATAAAAGCAATCGTTATGGATGTTGAAACATTTCAAACACTGAGCAGAACTCCTTCTGTGTTGTCAACGTCATGCTCAGAAAGACTGTTGAACATATGGTGTCTGACACATCTGCGATCTATCCAGGAAAAGATCTTTGTGCAAAGACTTACAGCTGAAGAGTTTCCAGTGGAACTCTTCCATCTTTTAGTCAGACAGACAAAGTTCAGCCTTCCTGCATTGTGTTTGTCTGGTGAGTCCTTTAAACCTGAGGACACCGAAGCCATCTGCAGCCATCACCTGGTTACCAGGCTCATATTGGACGCTTTCTCACTTCTATCGCTGCAGATTACATTCAGTTGCTTTTTTGACGGAGCATAAAACACCATTGTGCTAGTTGTTTTTCCCCAGTCGTGAATCTCTCGTTGTGTTTCTAAACTTCCAGGTTTTTTGCTGGATCTGGACTCCAGCAACTCAGACTCAGTGGCTCCTTCCAACCCCACCTCCACAGCCAGCTCTGACCTGTGGGGAGACTTTGACTCTGTACCTCAGAAGTGAGGAGAGATTCATGCCATTTTCTCCCACTTCACCCTCTATAAAATTATGCAGCACCTTTTGAAAATTTATTTTCCCCCTTCTGGGGTCCCGAATCTCTCCCTGCCAAGCAGGGTAACACTTGTTTTATTTGGATCTGTCTCCACACTGCACAGTCTTAACAGGACACATTTAGGACAAAGGGAACAGAAATGCCCCTCCATCCAAGTCTTCATTTTCCTCCAGTGTTCCTCTTCTTCCTAATTCCAATAGTTTATTTTCTAATTACTCTTGTATACATAATAGAGATATAAAGGGAGACATAATCGTTTATCAACGTCTAATGATTCAATCGAAAGAACTATATAAATGAATTCTATGTACAGAGAAGATTTATTTTAAATGTGTGTATATATTGTGTCGGTGGTTTCTAATTATTGTCATCGGTGGTGTCACCTTGGTGTTACTCCTGTTGTTTTCCAAGTCCCCAGCAGTGGGACAAACTATATGCACTGACTGGCAGTTGAGCCCGTCCATAAAATTAGTTGTTCATTAAGTCTGCACTTAATGCAGGGATTATCTGTTGTTTGGTTGAGATTATCTTAAAGTTTACCACAAATATGCTTTTACTTGAAAGAATTCTGTCAGCCCATAGCTGATTTACAGAGTGATTGGGCTCCTGGGCCGTCCCCAGTCGGCTGTGGCTGTGCAGCTGTTCGACACAGATTCCAGCAGGGATGGGTCACGGGAGACATGCATATTGTTTTAACTGTAAATCAAGACACAAGAGGGGCCACATGTCCTTTTATCTCTGCCTCAAGTGGATGGGGATGATTTAGTTTGTGTTATATAATCTGTTTGCGGCACAGCTGTTGAAGCTGTGAGTTGTTTATCATGAGGTCATGACCTTATTCCTAAATGAACAGGTCTGTTTCTTCTCTGGTCCATCTGTTAAGGGCAAATCTCATCCCTAAATACAGGTAAAAAAAACCTCCACCGCAGCATGTTACCCATGTAACGACTTTACCTGTGAACTTCAATTCCATGTCGAGATGTAACGTTATTCTTATGTAGACAAATGCTACGTGGAACCAAGCTAACGCGTGTTTGTTGCAGTGTTTTTTTGTGATGTTGTGATGTACCTAGAGGTGGGTTTTGCTCACAGATGTCACGCCTGTTGTGGCTGATGTGCACCGGTGGGCGGTGTGGTGACCGATGTCGTCTTGAGCGCACAGAGACTGCGACAGTGTTTGTTTTTTTATTGTCTGCATTATATGCATTTCTTGCAAATGTTGTTAAACTGTGAATGTGAAAGGAAACTGAGGTGTAAAGAAAGATATAAAGACAAGGCTAAACAAAGACTTTGTGTTTGTTTTTTAAACAACCGAGAAAAAAATTAACCCAAACGAACAGAAACCTCACATGAGTCTTTTACTAACTTTTTTTTATTGTAATGGCTAACATAGCGCACATGTCATCGGGCTGTCAGTGGGTACCTCACAGTCCACAACAGTGTGGGTCTTTCTTTTTCTACAATAAATTGAGTCAGTGCTACTGCGAGCCCATTACTACAGTACCTTAAAAGTGGATCGTAAACCAAGGAAGACATACGTGTCCGACAGCGCAAAGGTGGAATGAGCCTGACATTCACACACACACATAATTAAAAGCCTAATATGGGAACACAGATGACTCCCCACTCTTATGTCTGAGTGAAAGAGAAATAAAGAGCCCCCCCACCCCCCCAGCCGCTGCCTCTGATGCAGATCACTGGTTTTATGGCACCGTTCTCGCTACACAAGACGTCACCATCCTTGAGCAACGTCAGGCCTTGTTTGCCCAAGTTTTGGGGTTGCCGCGGCGACTGCGACAGCGTTTCCTGGTCGACGACCTCTCGATGCGTTTGGGCCAGCCGGACAGCTCCCTGCACTTTTCAGCTGTCGGGGGCAGAGAGACACGGCGGGCCGTCAGCCCCAGCAGCGTCACACTGAGGTGCCTGTTTGTGCGTGGACAGTCTCACCTTTGAGGTACTCATCCTGTGGGCAGACCGTCCTCATGCAGATCTCGTTGTTTATCACGTAGACACGAGGAAGGCTGCGGCAAAAGGGATGAAACACCAACATTTAGAGGGTTGCATCAGAGCTGCAGGGATTCAGCCCGACAGCTGTGAGAGCATTCATTTTGTTCATGTTTTAAAAATCATATGAAATAACACTTGTCAGTAAAAGCCTACGTAATAAATTAAGAGGAAACGCAATTGCGTGTGTACGTAAAGTGATGCCTTCACGTGTGCTGGAGTCTTAGCATTAAAGAGAAGAGATGGATTAAAGACACATTCATGCTTTGCGATAAGGTCAAAGGTCAAAAGTATAACCCCTGTGCCAAATAGGGTGTGCATTTTGTACATCTCATAAAACATTTTTGTTTATAATAGGTTTGCTGCAAGTGAGACATTTTTCTATTTCAGTAGAAATATTTGCCCGTCTTAAATGTGATAACAGCAGAACTTCTCAAGAAGCTGGGACAAGCATGAGGCTGAGGGCTGGAAAAGTAAGCGGCTCTAAAAAGGAACAGCTGAATAACATGTTGCAACTAATTAGATGATTTTACATCAGACATCCATCCATTTTCTACACCAGCTTTATTGTAAGTCTGGATCGTGGGGTGGATGGAGCTGTCTCACCTTTCTATGGGCGAACAGTTTCAGAGGGACTTGGAATATCACATTGACTACAGAAGAAAATAAAATCAAAACTATGGTTGAGATAAATTTTTTGCAGTGTCAATAAAAAAAAAAGGGGGTAAATAAAAATCCTTACTGGGTGCCTGTGATCCTTATGCCCTCGGGAAGCAATGCATTAAAAACAAACAGTATTCTGTCCCGGAAAGCGCTCCATAAAGTCAAAAAATACTTCAAGAGATCATTTGTGAAATTCATCTGGAGCAGCTTCTGTCTTCTCTGGGACAAAGCTCATTTAAATTTGGCTAAAGGGGGGTGGAGCCTATTCCAGCTGTCATTGGACTAGAGGTGGTGCACACTTTAGATGAGTCTCAAGTAAATGGAGAGACTCAACAGTTAGCATAACTTTTACATATTTGAACCAATGTCCAGAGAGAACCGATGCAACTCTACACAGAGAGGCCCTCCAGTCGGGATTCGTCTGGTTATGAGGTGAGTAACGTATTTCCTAATGAGACAGGCAAATCATCCGTAACCTCTTATTCCCTAATGGGGTCGCAGGGGGAACTGGAGCCTATCCCAGTATTCAATGGGTGAGAGGCAGGGTACACCCTGGACATTCCACCAGTCCATCTCAGGGCCACACAGAGACAAACAACCACAAACACTCACTTTCATTCCTGTTTGGAATGTCCAGTCAACCTAACAGGTTTTTGGACTGTGGGAGGAACCTGGAAAGAAGCAAACTCCACACAGAAAGGTCCTGGTTCCCCCGGGACTCAAACCCAGGACCCTTACTTTGAGGCGATGGTGCTAACCACCACCACTTCTTGACGAGCAAATCATTACATCCTATTTTCATTTGCATTTTGCATAACAGTCCAACTGGTTTGGGTTTAGTAGGAACAAAGTTATTGCTGCTGGGAGGGGCCAGACCTGCAGAAAAAAAGGGTCTCACGGATGCATGTGTCCTGCACATGCTAGGTCCATCTCACTTGTTTGATTATTTTCTCCTAGTTCACTTCTACCTCTTGCACCTCTTCACCAGTGTCCCATTAAAAAAAAATCCCTTCTAAACAGTTTTAGATCACCTGTAGAGGCACAGATTCCCTAGACATCTCTTGATGGGCCTGTGAACTGAGTACATCCTCGTGCAGGGGTACATCTCCTCCCTGCAGTCTGCAGGGACAGCAGATTCATGTGTGAGCCGTGCAAATGACGTCATAGTGGCATATTTAAAACCTTTAAAAGGGACTTCAGGGGATATCTCCCAGCATGACATTACTCACTGCCTGGTAAAAGAGTGTCTCCCGGAGCCTCGGTGCTCTCTAGAAACAAGGAAAGAAAACAGGATCAGACTGGGAAAACATCCTACTCCCGAGCCATGCCAGAGCTTCACAGGCTGATAGATGTCACTCATCCTGATCAAAAGTGGGATTTATGAGGAAGAGAGCGTTACCGGGCGGCTGGGCTCGGGCTACAGCTGTGAGCGCTGTGGAACAGAAACCACATGAGGGAAGTGTTTCGCAGCACAAAAACAAACACGCGGCGGCTCAAGCGTAATTAAACAGGATGATTTGTGTGTTCTGTTTGGCAGCGTTACCGTGGAAACTGCAGAGGAGCAGGACCACTAGGAGGCTGCCCATTCCTTCAACTTGTGAGAGTTGAACTTTACGAGCTGGAGGAAGAGGAAAAGAGTCAGGATGATTTCACAGAGTGGAACTGCTCAGTGTCCACACTAAGCTGTTTGTGTTTCCTTTAATCACCTTGCATGTAAATGCTCCCTACATTCCCGGTCACCGTAATGTTTTCCTTAAAGTCTTGCTTCAGCTCAGAACACAGATGTGCCGCAGAGTGCAATGTTTCAGGAAGTTATCATTGCTATAAAAGAGCGCCTGATGTCATGTTTCCTACATTTATTTGATCTAGTATTTATTGGACAGCTTGTAAACAGCTTGATAAAGTAGCAGTGGAGCAACTAAAGAAAACACCTCACCTCTGGAAATGTTTTTCTTCTTTGCCTCACTCCTTGATTTCCTTCTGCCTCCGTCCCCCCCGTCCCTCCCTCATCTCCCTCCCTGCATCATTCCTCTTGTGATGTGTCAGAGTAACTTTGGAGTCCAAAATGTGAGTCCTCACCAAAGAATTTGTTTTTTTGTGCCCCGTTTGAGCGCCCCTTCACCCCTCCTCTCCTACAGTCGCACATTCTTTCCCAGCTTTCTTTTCAGAGAACATGTCACTGCTTTCCAACTATACAATCATCACTAACCGATCTGAGCATGAAGTATATCTAAGCGATAATTCCAGAGTAATTATTTGCAATTACTCATCTGAAATCTGCGCTTTGTGTTGATTTGTGTGAGGAGAGCCCTGTTCTTCTCTGCTTGTACTTGCTTAACAGTGCAACCAACCACACATTACATAACTAACATATTTGTGCAGAATTGGATCAGTTAACCGGCCAAGCAGTCTTGCAGACCTCGATTGTACATCTAACCAGTAGACATATCCCTCAGGCAGCGTCTCTGGCTGTTAGTTATCTATCTATCTGTTTGAGTTCCTGTGTGTCTTGCCTGCTGAATGTACAAAAATCAGGTGAAAAATAATCAACTCGTACTCACAACTTTTGCTGTCGTCCACAACTGCTTTAGTTTTATGAATCTTTTGTCTTCTCCTCTTTCCCCTCCTTCCATCTCCTGCACCCTCCTCTTCCTCCTGCCCCTCCTCCCCCTCTCCTCCTTCCCATCACAGTTTTCATGTTTTTCACCAGGTTCTAACCGCTCCAATCTGAGGGAGTTTTTCCAACCCAGAAACATCTCATTTTTCTTTTTTGGGGGCTTGCACACATTTTGTTTAACCATACTTTAAAAGCGTAATGTCGAAAGTTAGTTTGATGCTCATGAAGGGTAAAAAGAAAAAGCTAGATCATGTTTGTAATGTTCAAACTTCCATTTGAACCCACAAAGATTCTGTGGAGATGACAATGTTTGCAGGACTCTGTGCTCCTCCTGTAACTGAAGAGTTTTTCCTCAAGTGTTTCTTTATGTTTGAGCTAAATTTCCTGTTCCAAATTGAACTCAGGATGTGTGGGCAACAAATGCCCAAACATTTGCTCTTTCCATCCTCTGTAATGGTACGTACACTTCTGCTGTCATGTGCTGAGGCTCCTGAGTGTTTCACCGTCACACATTAGCCAAAACGTCCTGGTTAGACTGAAGAAGTGCAACCACATCAGTGAATCAGTACAACAGACTTTGTTAAAAAAAATATGAAACCAAACAAAAAGAAGAAAGACAATTATATGATTGTCAGACAGTTGAAAATAATTCCAGGAAGCCGAGCCTTCACCAGAGGGCCACACTTTTGCCTTTAAACAGCAGGTGGAGCAGTGCACACAGACATGAACCACTGGCACAAAATGCTGTGTGCAGACAAAAGTCAGATATTTGCAGTGCTTCTAAATATCCCTGTTTTTATATTTGTGCAGATTAGGATGAGTTTGATATGTGATTTTTACAGGAAACATGACAACTGTGTCTGATAAGGGTCTGTCATTACAATAAGATGGATTAAAAAATGCTTTGTTGGCAAGATTCATGTGAATTACACATGAATGAACAATTATAGAGTAAGATACATGATAAAGGGTCTCCTGATGTTCCACGTTTTGTTTAATGTAGTTTAATATCTAGGTTAAGAAATATATTAAACCTTGTCGTGTTTTATGAGCTCCACTTAGATGATTTAATGTTTGACAATGGAAACTTGTGTTCTTGGTTTTGTGTTGGGTGTCATCAATCAGTTAATTTCAAATCCTTCTGTGGAGAAAATAACACATGAATCTACTTTATTGCTACAGGAACAGACTTTGCTCTGCCTATTTACATTTTGGAAAACGTGTATCTCAGATCAGTGCTTCAAAAAGGAAGAGAAAAGTATAAAGGAAGTCCTATCACAAGACAGTTTCCGATCTGTGATAAGCTGTAATAACCAACTTAAATTTGAATTTGTACTACAACGAAATGTGGAACATTTGATTTCAAAGTGACACCTCAGCCCAGGTTTCACTTGCAGCCTTAACTGCGTTTATGCAAGTCAACATGTGTTAACCTGGCCAACACGATATTCAGTTTACATAAGCTGTCCTTCAGATAAACCAGCTGGCAATCTCGATAAAGATGAAAGTGAGTATCAAGGCCACAGTTCCTGACCCTTTGTCTCGAACACCCTTTGTGTTGAAAACGCGCTTTTCATTGGGACTGTTATAGCTGCTGTGAAGGGAAATCTGACCCGCCATTGGCCTCCATGGACTTGACTAATATAAATATTACCACACATACCTATGAAGTTACAGACAACATTACTCTCGCTGGCTCTCGTGGTGGGGCTGGTCGGCTCAAGAAGGACACACTTATCATCCCCTTGACATATCGGGGCTACACCGGCTCTGGGGAGAGAGCCCGTGGGGGAGAGCCCTAACAAGGTCGACTGGGTGAGCCCGATGACAGCCTGACAGATGGCGGCAGCGTAAGCAAAAGAGGGGCGCAGAGAAGCCAAGAGGGATGCTGTTCGTGCTGCTCGTGCTGCTGCATGAGGAGAAAGACGAGCTGAGAAGGGTGGAGACCAAGAAAGAGAGGAGAGAGTGGAGGAAAGAGGTCAGGTGGTGTGTGACAGCCAGGAAGTTAGAATGGTTAAAGCAAGCATGCCGGATCATAAACACATGATAATCTGTCTACTTGTTTATTACTTGGATGGCATTGCATGACGCATGCCAGCTCTGCAAACACCCCTACCTAACTTTCACCCTGACACACTCCTTCTTGACTCGTCCCCTCTTCTACTGTCCCTGCGTTGCCGATTTTTCACGCACCGCTGAGTTTCCAGAAGTCCGACAGGACAGACTCTGAGTTCCTCCATCAGCACGTCGCGGTCAACAACATAATACCAGCTGGATCCGTCGCCACCATATGCCGTGCAAATGTGATGATTCAGTGTTCTCCTGCCAAACCTGGACCGTCCCCCTTCAGCCCTGCTTAATCAATTAAAATAGCTGAACCGTCCCTATCAGGCAGGTGGTGGAGAAAGTTGTCAGCGCAGAGGAAACTTTAGGCCCTCACGGCTCAAGTGTTTGGCCTCTCTGAAAAGATAGATTTCATACATTTGGGCTTATAAATTCTTAATTTGTTCCACTCCGGCACATTGATCTGGCTCTGGTGTCAGGGCCTGTTTTTGCACGTCCTTCTCACAACAGGTGACTTTGTTTATTGGACATCCATCTCAACATCTCTTTGATCCTGTGAGATTTTTCAGCTTGCTTTTTTCCTGTCATCTGTCTTGCTGAGTTTTTTTCTATGAAGAGAAAAGAGCATTCTGTGCAGGACACTGAAAGTGTGAATGGCGTGCAGAAATGTTCTTTAGTTGATCTTACTGTCAGTCTTACTGACATTGCACATTAGATTGGGTTTCGTCTTCACAAAATTCTACCCTTTCAGTCAAAGATCATTGTGCATAGAGTTGCAAAGTATGACAACTCATAATTTAGGTAACAACACTGAAATATCTCTCTATGCAAGATCTCAGGCATTGAGTTGCCACGCAAAAGGTCAAAAGATCACATAAATATTCAAAAGCCTGACCATTTACGCCCTTTAAAAAAGTAATGCAATCTATTTTTAAAACTCAGTGGCAGCAAAGAACAGTCATTGCTTTATGTGACTATCAAAAACCAACCAGCAGCGTCCTGATTCAGTCTTTATTTAGTCAACTTTTTATTGTAGGCCAGCAAACCACATGTTTAGCTTTTACTGTTCATCCTATTTTCATCATCCCTGCTGTCTGTCCTCATGAAGCTCTGCCAGATTTGCACCTCGATCAGCATCTTTGTGTTGGCACCATGATGTCCCCGTGGATGGCACCATGTGTTTCCATTAGTCAGATTGTGGTTCTCCTTTCATTCTACACCTGAGTGTCAGATGAAACCTGTTCGTTCGATTCTGAGAAACTCACCAGCCGGTTACAAAAGAAGATGTTTTAATGTAAACAGGCAGCAATAGGAGACACTGACCCTGAAGCAAAGCAGCAGCCCTTGATTTACATTAGCTGTAACCCGAGAGGAGGAAGGTCTGGAGCGTGGAGGAATGAGAGGGAGAGCAGATTTGAAGAGCAAAGGAAAGATGAAAGGAAAAGATAAACCTCTGAGGGGTATGGCATAAGAAAAGCTTTCAACACAAGGAATGAAGATGGAAAGAGAACAGAGACCAAGGAGTAAACGCGCATTGAGGATATGAGTGTTTTATCAGATTGTGCTGTTACAGGTCTAAGGGCAAAAAGGCAGCCTGTGGAGGGCAGATAGTCAGGGGGAGGTGATGATGTGCGTTTTGTGCAAATGGCCAGCCTTGGATTCTATTTATAAATCCATCTGGAGTGGCCCTCAGCACAGGGGTTAGCACAGGCCCTACTGGCATACACAAACTCTCACACTGCACATTAGCAGTTGCTACCAACAGGGACACACTCCAAATTGAAACTATGCAATCGCCTACTTTGCAAATTGGATGATCAAAAGTAATTTGACTTAGTCTAAATGGACTCTTGTCTAAAGATTGGTCTCATGATGTGATTTTAACATAAGAATAGGTAGCGTTTACATGGTGCAAGGGATTTTTCTTCCAGAAAAAGTTCTCTTTGACAGATGTGGGGCAGCGATGTCCACAAAAAAAAAGAAGGAGATCGATGTGACACACATGTATTTGTCACACTGGGTTTGTTTTACTGTCAACAAGTCAATAAGTCATGCACCCTGCACGGACCAAGGACAGTGTAACATTTTGTTTCTTCAGCCTGTTACATGTGTCTTCTTCTGTAGATGGTATACTACACAGACTTGGAACTTCATGCTGGTAATTCTATCAGGTTGTATTGTTCAGTCCAATTTTAGATGTGCCCGTGCTGCTCTGCAGCACCTGTTGCTGCATCCCATCCAAGATGTCACTTGGATGCACTCTTTGGAGTCTCTTAAGAAACATTCTTTTATGTTTTTGTAAATCTAAGGTTGTGAGTTACCGTTTATAGGTCTTATGAAACACCAGAGTTTAAAATGACAAAAAGAGGGGGAGGGAAAGCTGTTCTCTCACCGAACAGCAGTTTAAACTCTAAAGTCAAAATCATATTGATATTGATATAATGTATATTCCAATCCAAAGTAATCCAATTCTAACGTGAAAATAATTCCTTTCAAAGGAACATATTTCTATGCCAAGTCATGTGTTTTTCATCTAATTACTTATGAGATGTCTCAATATGCATTTCTGAAGACCTTAATAACCCTCATAATCAGTTATAAACTTCCTGTCCACTTTGGAGTAGTCATCAAATTCAAATTGAGCACACATTCTCTAAAATAATGTTTATGCCAAAATGATTCAGTGTTTCAACATTGGAAGTAATTTATTTCCATCGTCATCATCTAGGTCTTCAATTGGACGGAGTTTTTAAATGCAATCTTTTTTTCCATGCATTTGATGGTGGTATGGTGGTATAATGTTTGACTGTACACAACATTACAACACCTTGAATAAATATAAAAGTATAATTTTATTAAAACAATCTGAATATGGAATATACACATTTTTCTACTTGCTGAGCAGACATCAAATTCTTTTTAATCAATTAGTCATAACACGACGACACACCTACCCACACACACACACACAAACACACACACACACACACACACAGGCACCCAAATATGTATACAATAATTAAGTAGTAACTTCACTGAAGAAACTTACAAACACATGAAAAAGTCAGCACCTTATACATTTGGACTGGAGTCATTTAGCAAAATCTTATCAACATGTTACTCATTCAACCAAAACAGGCTGGAGATGAAGCTCATCTTTCTCCTCTTCCCTCTCTGAGCAGCTCCTCCTCTAGTCCTCCTCTTTCTCTAGTTTTTCTGGCTTCCTTGTCAGCGTCCCGGGCTTTCTGCTCTTCCTCCCTTGCTGTCTTCATGAGCCACGGCCCTCCCAGGTAGCTCAGGATCTCCTCCGGGCTTCCTCTGAGCTTGGGCTCGGGGTGGAGCAGCTCCTTCAAAAGAGTCATCACGTGTGGGCTGAGGCCCTCAAACTGTGAGGGAGGAGGGTTGTCTTTATGGTTTTGCTCCATGATTGTGTAGCCATCAATGTCCTCCTCATCCCTCTGCGTCACTTTCCTCTGCTCCTCCTCACGATCAAACCAGTCCTTGTATTTTTGATAGCCACGGTCATCATGAGTGCTCTCCTCCCAGGGGAAGCAGCCAGTTAGAAGGCAGTAGATGAGCACACCGAGGGCCCAGCTGTCAATGCAGGGCTCCACGCTTATCCAGATGTCCTCCACCTCCTCTTCAATCCCCTCACTCTGCCTTCTCTCCATTTCTTTTTCGGCCTCCTTGGAGGCTTCCACCTCTGGTGTGCAGAAAGGAGACTCATACCAAACAGCTCGAACCGTAGAGTTGATGGCTCGGGTGAGGCCAAAATCACCCAGTTTGACCCAGCGGCAGGAGCTGTCACACAGGAAGATGTTCTCAGGCTTAATGTCGCGATGGACGAAGCCCAACGAGTGGAGGTGTGTGACGGCACCACTGAGCTGGGACATCACTCTCTGCACGCGGTGCTCATCCACCCCGACCTAAAACAGACAGAGAAATCAGGCACAGGTCATCTCAAACAGATCTTTTTTTTTTTCCCGGTGAAAATGCAACACACAAGGTTTTTCTAGTAACTGAAAGGCGGTAATTGTAATGAATAGATGTGCAATTCTAAAAACAAGAGGTCATTTAAGTAACAAAAACATAGTTTATGCTGTTTTTTTTATCTCTCTTATTGTGGGCTGAAGTGACTTAGATGACAATAAATGAAAATGAAGAGAGGTCAGAGCACTTTAGCTCTGGCTAAGATTCAACTGAATCTGCGTCATTGTAGTCGATAGTGACGCTTTTGGAAATCCCTGCTTCTCTATCTCCCCATTCAGTTATAGCAGGTTACACTTCTTCTTATCACTTCTTTGCTGTGTTACTGGCAGAAACACCAATACAGAAGTAGGTGAACTGAGAGCTGCTATCAAGCACGTCTCAAGCTTTTGCTGGCAGCAAAGAGAACTCAAAAACATACGGATCAGCGGTTCGATCCCCTGGAAAAAGTCATTCTATAGACACCTACGATCCGCTGTTTGGCCGGATATCACCGGATATCTGTTCTGTTTCTCTCTTCAGCCAGAAATGTAATTTATGATGCATGCCAAACTGACCTCTGACACAATAACACTGTAGAGATCACCATAGAGACCCGCTTGCTGGGCAAAGACGTAGTAGGACGGCGTTGAAAAGAAGATGCCAAGGGCCCGCGTCAGAGAAGGATGAGTGCAGTAAGAAAGGGACAGATTGTATTCTCGCAGGAAAGAGGTGAGAGAAGTGGACCGCCGAGGGAAGAACTTCAGAGCCATTGGAGTTCCTGCAGGGAAAGAAGCAAAACCAAATGGTACAGAATGTAAAACCTGTTATCACCGATGGACTGTGAGTGTTATCCATCACTGACACTGCGAACAAATTTAACTTCCCCTTTGGGAAGACTGTGTTTCACAGCTTCACTCTCGCTGCCGCAACTCTATCTCAGAGAATGTACCGAAGCACTTCATTACAGCCACAGAGGCGCAAAAGGTTAAGTGAACAGTATCAAAACAGCAATTTGTCCTCCTGTTACAGCAGTGCTGACCACACACAACGTTTAGCCTCTTCATTAAACACAGACCTGAGTAATACGCTACGGTGCAAAAGTCTTGTGTTCTATCTACACATAGCAGACAACTTTGTGAAGGACCAGCCTCAAATTGTATCTTGAGATGTTGTCTTAAAAGCAGCCCGTCCCAAAAGAGAAAACTCTTTCTGCTTTATCGGATGCATAAAATAAGTAGATGCAGAGTATGATAGAAAATTGTGTTTTTGCAAAAACCACGAGAAATATCAACTGAAAAGGTGGAATATTTAAGCCTGTTGTGCATCATGTGACAAATGGGGGAAAAGTGCTGGGCCTAAAAGTTTGTCTACACCAGATCAACAATGTCTAAAAATTTAAACATCTCCTGAGAGGTGCATCTACTGTTAACCCAAGCCTTATCAGAAGTGATCTCTACAGAAATGTGGCTGCTAAGAAGACATCAGAGAGAAAAGGCTACCTAATGAAAGGAGAGAAAGCTGGTCTAGGAGGGTTAAAGAAAAGCTGGTCAGACAAATATTGAAAGTAACAATTGAACGAACCCTCTCAGTTGATGACGAGGTGATGCACTGAACTAAGGGAAATTTCTTTTACAGAAACCGTTCAAAATTTGAATACGGGTATGTGTAGATAGCTGAAAAGGCCTTAACTTTGAACCTGGCACTGACCTCTCTTTCTGTGCACAGCCAGCATGACCTTTCCATACGATCCCTCTCCTAAAAGCTTCACCATCTGAAAGTGTTGGGATACTTTCAGGCTGGGCATAGCCTGCGCCGACAGGAAACATAGCTCGTCAAGTTCTTGAGCTGCTGCAGCCTGGATACAAGCAAACACACACAAAAATATTCTGTGTCATATTCCATATTCTGTGTCACTGCATGATTCCTGATTAGTTCTGTGGCATCAAGAGAAAGAAGAGCTACAGCTTGACCAATGGGTGATGAAAGATAACTACAAAGAATGAAGTGTCCATCTGAGGTTGCACATTCTGAACCTGCAACGTGACAAGAGCTAAATACCATCAATCTCATTAATCTTGTTAATTTTGGTGCATGCATGTGCCTGTTGCGGTTTGATTTGAGATGTCCAAACAAACACTTGGCAGAGAATCAGTGGAACATGTTGCGCCGCATTGTCACTTTCGGCTGATCTGGTTTGATCCTCACAAATGTTTACAGTAGATGGGATTCATTCCACACATGTGTTATCGGGACTTTCTGCACACTTGGCTCTGTCAGTCAGCTTCTGTCTGTCATCATTATCTGTTTCATGAGGCCACATCTACAATCATTTCATTTTAAGTAGATCCCTAGCAGATACCCTGGGAAACTTTGAGCGGTGTAGAGAGCCAAAACCTGGATCTTAACACAAAGGATGAAACGATCACAATATAAGGTATCTTTCCATGTGAACTTCCAAATGCAGGCGATGTGTTCCATTTAAGATGTGAGCCCTAAGATCTGCTCATTGTGGTAATGCCAGTCAGTGCGTATGGATGATGAGGAGTAAAGAGCCTGTTTTGATCTTCACTGAAACTGTCCAGATCAAAAGAGCAGATGCTGCTACTTGACCCTGAAGGAATGGCGTGCCAGAATTTTAGACAGCGGAATTGATGTCAGCCTTAATGGAATACTCTGTAGAAGTATGGAGTGACCATTTGTTAGTTCATAGACAGCATTGGTGGGAAAACAGGGTTCTGATTTTGTAGAGAGAGCCCAATCTCTTGAGCAAGGACCTTTTTTTATGCTTAATGAAAGGTTATTGTTAAACAACAAATATACTTCTCTGAAAAATCAGGAACACAGACTGGAATAAAATCAATACAAAAAGCAGCCAATGTCCAATGAAAAACATTTATGAACCTTCTTGTGGGAAAATTTGAGGGATTTTAAGGTGGTGACTGAAGACTTTTGTATGATGCTGAATTTTTAAATGAGCAAACTGATCCAGTGAACATTAAATGATTGAAGAAAATGTATATAAGAATTTATTAATTCAACTTTTTGGTTGGGACACTGCAAGTAATTCACTAAAAGCAAATCTAACTGTTATAACAGGTTGTAGTGGACGCATCATTCATTACACCCCTGGAATAGCTGATCATAACCAGGTCACTGCTGGAAGCTCTATATAAACTGAGGTGATTATTAATCAAAGCCTTATTAGTTTATAGCAACGAGTCAGAAAGCAATAACTGCTGTTAGATTTTGACCGGAGCTCTGATGCAGCACAGCTCATTAACAAATTTGAAGCTGGGTTCGACATCAGAAGCCGAAAATCCTCTCAGCAGCTTGTTTATTAAGCATGTGCAGCCTCAGAGCAATTGCAATAAATAGCGATCAGGGCGTTTGTGTAATACCTGGATGTCATCTTATCGTATAGTTGCAGTAGTCCTGGCGTTATAGGACACATAAACCTGTCTCCACACACGGGAAACAGCTGTAGCAACCTTTTGTTGGAGTTACACTCCTCTTCTCTATACTACTTGTTCATTTTGTGCGACAACCCAAAGTCTGTCATGCAACAGTGCGCATGAGGTTATGAACCACATTCAAACTGACAGGAATCATGTACAATACTTACTGTCATTTTCAGGTCAGTTGGATGATCTTTGCTCAGTTTGTCTCGGCTCCTGTCAGCATCTAATCAAATGCTCTTCGAAGACTGCTGCTTCTAAAGTTTGAGGCTTTGTTGAACGTCTGCTGCTGGGCTAACAATAAAACTAAATGTAAGTGACTTGGATCCTCGGTGCCATGCAGTAGCACAGCAGCTTTATAGTAGAGATGTTTACTGGAGACCTAGTTATTGGTGTGTATCTCCCCAGGACAGGCTCGCTGAACTCTCTCCCTCTCTTTTCCTATTCTTGTGCCAATGCTCCCTCTCACGGCCTCTCGTCTGTTATGCTGGCAAAGGCGCGTAAACCAGCTACGACGCATCTCAACCCTGCCCCCTCAGTCCCTGCCGCCCCCTCCCTCCTCTGCCACGGAGTACTGTTAATGTTCCCCCCATTTCCACACTGTCAATCAGCTGACCACTTTAACCTGTCACTCTCCTTCCTGCCCTCTCCTCAGCCGTCAGTCACTTTCAGTCTCTACGCACAGTGTCCCCTCCTCTACTTTCCATGTCATTTTCTCACCCTCTCACTTAGTCTGAGTCAGCGAATTCTCACCACAGAGTCGGAATCTAGTTTCAATCAACAGCTATGCTGGAATGACTGGAATAGGCCAACAAGATGTAATAATGATCTTACTGGATTTACAGGTTACAACATCTACGCTCCTATTTAATTCCATATTACCCTGCTTTTTACCTTTTTAAATGCTGTGCATTTCATTGACTGTCATCACAGAAAGATGCAGCTAACATCTGAAAGAGTCAAATCCAGTTTCATATTGTACCCTGACTGCATTCCAGCTCTGTTTCCAGCTTAACACCAGCTGCCGCTCAGGCCTCTCCTCCAGCTCGGCTTCATCGCCCTCCTCCTCTTTCCATCCACTCCAGTGGGTTTCACTTAGTACATACATACTACAGAACTATTATTGCCACCGGCTTGGCGGCTGGACGTTATGTAACGCACACACGGGCTGCTTTCACAACGGCCTGCCTGGGCTCAGGTTCTTAACACCACTGCCGGGATGCAGCTGCTCATCACCAATAGGTGCTCCCACGTTTGTGCTTGCACCTTAGGGTCCTCTGGTCCCTGTTGTGACGACCAGCCTGTCCACTCCCCAATCAAAACACAGCCCCTCATCTCATCTGCCGAGCCGGCGTCGAGAGTGAGACGCTCACTTTCAGTAATTCTAGGTGAACACCGTAGATAGATGGGCGATGCTACGCGGGACGGCTTTACTGACAGCTGCTGCCAAGTTATATAATGTACATCTTTTGTTACACTCTCACATTCATGAGGGCTTTCCATCTTAGAGAGGGAAGTGTTCCCATCCACACCAGATGTTGTGTTCCCTCCCAACTCTCACACTGAAATGCATGCATTAAATAATGAGAGGATTTAAAAAAGAAATACAACATGACCTCATGCAAGGAGGTCACTTTGTTGATATAGATAATAAAAGACACACACGAGACGTCTTGTAATTGAAATCTTTTAGAACTGATAATTCACAAATGGGCCCATTGAAACTGCAAATGAGATGTACAATTTGAGTGAATGAATACGTTCATTTCCATTTTTGTACAACTGAACAAACAAAATAGACTTTTCTTTTATGCACAGCTCAACCCAACTGTTACAGCTGCAGCCGGACAGGCTTTACATGGACGGGAGCAGACTCCAGTTATAGAAATGAACAGACTGCACGTATGTTTTGTTTTGTTGTCTTCAGTAGATAAAAGGAAAATCCTTACTGCAATCACTAAAACTGAGATACGTTTTTCACATCTGCCTTACATCTTCCAAATGAATTCCTACTTCACACTGATAAACTATGAAAACCAAATCATTTCCACATTATTTGTACATTTTTATCGTGTCTTAAGAGTTTATTGTGGCAGGTTTTTAAAAAATATGCTTATCTTCAACTACAAAAATAGAACTTTGTAGTGGATGAAGAAAAATTATCAATCAATTTGACCACTATCAAAATAAGCACTACATGTAAAGAAATCGCCTATATCCAAATTTTAAACCACACAAAGTATGTTTTATGTTTTCATTCTACCTGCACATAGGGAAATGACCCTGTCTGATGTTATTTAGGTCCAGACGACAAACAAAATCAAAATAAATGGCATTCATTAATGAAGCCACTAACTGATGTGTCAGTGCTTGTTTGAGCTTTTGCTTTTTAATTCTCAGGTCGGCAAAAGAGTTTTTCTGAAACTAAACTATTTGAAACTAAAGTTATGCTCCTGAAATGACTCTTTTCTCACTAGTGGGACAGTGGGCGTGAAGATGATGCTGAGTAGATTTTTTGTTCGACAAAGCAGGAGAACAACTTTTTTTCAAATGTCTTTCCCCTCAGTGACGCTAACGTGTTTCTAATGTGTATCACTTTTGTGCAGTTTTTGTTGGGTAATGGCAAATCTTTTCTTGAGCCCTCGCCTCCCTGAAACAGAGATTTATATAAAAGGATAAAGCTCTACAGGATAAATGAAAGGCATGTCACACACGTACTTGCCAGCTGTTCCTGTGCTGTTCTGATCTACAGGACTTAATGGGTATTATGGCTCCTCTGACGAGGGACACTCAATCAGGCTTTTGGAGTTTTAGTTTGGGTTGTAACTAGTTAATGGTGCCTCTTTGTGGACAGTGTGTGCTATTGCATCTCTGTAGAAAAACCAAGGTGCAGTGAGCCACGTTGAGATTAATATAAAATAAAAAACGGGTAATGGTGGGATTAAGATTTTCTATTTTGCTCAAATGACAATGATTCTCATAAACGGAGTCTCGTAAACAGTCTAAAGGATCAAAATGTGCTAAAAAACTTTGGCTTATTGCTTAAAGATTTAAAGATAAGCCTGGAACTTTAAAGTTTTCCAAAGAGATTTTAAACAATCAGCTGTAGATTATTCCATAAACTTCCCTTCACTGGAGATCATAATGAGGGCACCTATATGACTGGGGCAGATACAATTTTAAATTAAGGAAGACGTGATGATAAGGAGGTTTCTTTTCCAAGTGTGCTTTGCCAACAGAACTATGAAGGCCTTGTCTAGGCTGTACCCTGCCTGTCGACCCCAGTAGGAATAGGTAGTATAGAAAACGGATGGCTGTATTATGCCGTCACGTTTAAGAGTAACAAAGTCCAAAGTCAAAATGACTTAGCCTCTCCCGTACTACGTGTTGATTCTGAATACTTGAATCCTCTTGTCAGCACTCAGGGTTTTCTTCTGCTTGACAGTAAAGACGATTTGAGGCATAAAGTTTGAAATTCCAACTACGACAAATAATTTAAAATACCATCTTTCAGAAAGCCCACAAAGTGCACCCCAAGTATTGAAAACACTTTGCAGGGTCTAAATAACTCCTTGCGTCTCTACGATTTCTGACCAACAGCTGAGCACGCTTTTTTTGGAGGACCTTTAAGAGGCAGAAATGAACAGGGGATGCTTTAGACAGGTGAAAAGAGGCGTGGTAACATTGTGTATCACATACTGAAACATGAATTTATTAATTAACGTCCCCCCCCCCCCTTCATTCACATTCAAGCAAGGAAACAACAAACTTGTAATACCTTAATAATATATAATTTTACATAAACCCCACTCATAAGTTGTGGAAAACAACTATTTAAAACAAGGAGGTGTTTTTTTCCTTCTAACAGTAAAAAGATATGTGGAAATCAAACTGTTTAAAAAAAACACCTCCTAAAGGCTAACATAGAAGACAAACCATTTATTCGTTTTTTTTAGGGGGGGGGCGGGGGGTGCCCTCTTTGTTAGTCTTTCATCGCCACTTTAATATTGGCGTGAAAAGTCGATTAATTATTCAGGAGCCACACTTGCATTGCAGGAAAACACAGATACAGGGGGCGCGGTCTTTCCTGTAGGCGAGAACGGAAGCGGAAATTCGGCCATCTCCTCGTACATTCAAGCTACAACAGGGTCAGTACAGTATTCATTTGAATATTAATTGTGTTGTATTGTCAACGTTTTTTGACATTCTGGCTTCTTGGGGTGTGTATTCAACTCTGTCCTGAAGAAGGACATGTAATTGCCAACCGGAATTCGTAAATTCTAGCAGTCATGTTGTCAGTAGCGAGCTAGCATCGGCAGCTAGCAGGCTAACAGATACACTGATGGCAGCAGGAGCAGCAAGTGATTTCTCTATCAAACTGGCAGGTAACCTTAATCTTTGTGTCCAGTCAAAAAGGATTTGGTGTTGTGACAAGGACAGCCCCTTTTGCGGCATCGGTTTACCCGCTTTACTCGTGCCAAGTTTCACTCCTCTGTACCCCGATGTATAGTTTACCTACACTTCCATTAGTTCCAACAGTTCCATTAGCCCGGGTGAGAGTTGCTTGCTAAGCTGCTAACGTTAGCCACCATATGACAGGCATTGTTCGTTGTCTTTCTTCCTCAACATTTGGGAATTCCCAGGCAGACTCCGTTTAACACTCGCCCTACTTTATGCTGTGTGTAACACTCAGTATTTTTTACTGTTGCGTAACGTTTGTGAACAGTTTGTTTGCTAAGCTCTCGTTAGCTGGCTAACTTGGTAGGTGTGCCAGGGAGAAGTCCTCACTGGGTAACGGTTGTTGACCTTATCTCAGGCTAGGTTCACTGGGTGGGGGGACTGTCCGTATTGGACTGTGTGGAAGCAAAGCAGTTTGGAGAAATAAGATAAATGGTGTTGAATGCTCACACATTAACTTCTTGTTAGCCGTCATGCACTTGAATGTCAAGAGGACTTGATCAAGTTTTACTTTTGGGGTAATAACATATGCAGTATCATTAGTCAACTTTGTACCATATGAACAGCATACGTGTATTCCTTTGATATGGGAGGGCGTGGCCAAATGTTATTGACCTTTACAAGAAAGACCTGGACAATTATTAGGAACCTGCTTTATCTCATTCATAAAATGTTTCATATTATGAAAGATATAGCATTATAGCAGACGCTCAGCAAGCCTAAATTTGTGTACAAATTTTTTGATTATTTTTAGTACTTCTCAAATTTCTAAGCTGCTGGCCACCAGACTTTGTTATTGCCAAGTTAAATGGGATGTAAACAAATGTATTTTTGGCAGCAAAAGTGATCAAGAAGATAACCAGAAGCTGTTTTGGCCGCCATTCTCCAGAGCTGCGATCTATTTGAAGTAGAAGGTGTGCTTGCTTGTACTTTGCTCAGAAACACGGCCAAGGCGGGGAAAGCAGACACACTGGCAGTCCGGAATAGGTTAACAAATCAGGACTGGGCTAAGAAAAAGCCTGAATGCGGACTTTTTAAAGGTCCGAGAGAGTGATGAGCTGAGATCACACGTGGCGAGACAGACAAGACCTCGGGGCTGCTAGTAGACGCATGCTATCACTAATCAAGTCAAGTGGCAGCATGGTGAAAGATTGGTGCCTGCTAAGGGCTGCTATCATGAAAGATGCAGGAGTTTGCCATCATGTGTCCATCAATAGCCCTGTAATTGGCCTAGAAATTGTCCTACCCCACTTGCCAAATTTAGCCCCTGCTGAACATATTCAAAGTTGTGTTTGTTGTAGTTGGTCACAAAAGGTTCAACCTAATGTGAAGCATGGGATTCCGACAGGCGCCAGAAAGATTCATCAGTTTAGGATTTTCTTCCGTAGAAAATTCATACATTGCACTAATGGACGAAAAAACAAAAACCCTCTCCCTTTGTTCAAAACTGAGCTCTGATGTTGAATGATTGCAGCCCGGCTGGGCTTATTGTATTTGCTCAACAGTGAAATGACTCTTGAGGAATACAATATGCCCATTGATTTTTCTTGGTGTGTTTAGAGTAGCCGCCTGTTGTGTAAACATTGATGTATTGATTTCTGCATTTTAGATTTTATAAAACGGGTCATTTATGTTTAGTTCATGGCGAAGCTGAGGCTGGCAAAGTGCTGGCGTTGTAAAGGCGTCTGAGTGTGATCACACTTGTGAAGTGATTGTTAGTGCATGGCGGCGCTTCATGAGCTTAAAAAATATGGTGAAAGGATTGTTTTTGTCAAGGAGTCAGGAATTGTGGTTCCTGGCAACCAAACCCGTCATTAAACTTATTGTTAGTATAATTGAGCCCATTGGTCATCTTTATTGTGAATTTTCCCCTTTTTTAAAACAATGTACTTGTTGTTGCTTTTGAGTTTTAGAGTTTGATCCTGAAGGAGCTTGCAAAACAAAACACTGGGGGTATTTTTATTCATTTTTATTTTTAGTTTGCTGCTTTCGTTGATAGTTTTGTGACATCTATTAGGTGACAAAATGCAGATGTGGCAGTGAAAGGATGCATTTGGTCAGCAACAATGCTCACTCTGCAGCGTAAGCAATCGGGTACAGACAATGCCCGGACATACTCAGGGATGTAGTACGAGGACACATAATCATGCTTCACATGCCGTTCGACCACTATTAGACAGGATGAGTTTCCAGTGTTAATGTTGATTTTAGAACCTGTTCCCACTGTGTCATAATAGAGGCATTGTATAAAACACAGCGCCGCACTCCCGTTTACCCGCTGCTCCTTGGCTTTATCAGTGCATGTAGAAGAATGAACATGTTGTCTATAACAGGTTCATAACTGCATGTTTGAGGTTCATGTAGCTAAAAAGCTACTTGTGTTCCACATTAATATTTTAGTTTTGAGAAATGTCCCTTTTCCCCTTTTCTGTAACATCACCGTGATCGTCTGTTTTCTTTTCTTTTCCTTTCGTTTTTTGTTGTACACAGTATAATGGTAAGGGCTAATACTGCGTTTGGTTAAATGAGTTGTGTCCTTGGCAGAAGATTTCAAAGTCTAGTTAATCTTTAAGCACACTGCTGCCTACCTCAGTATGTTTTAGCTCAGGTTTTACTGTAACATAACGCACTGCTTGTGTAAAGGGAAAAGCACTGCAAAAGCAGTTCTGGACTTGGTTTATGAATCCATGTTTCAAAAACTTTGAGTACCTGGATTAATTATTCTTTTTTTATTTTCTTATTTCACCCGTCGGACCTAATTCTCTGTATAAGTTAGACTTATTACACCTGAGTTTTCTGGGAAGCAGTTCCAAAAACCTTTTATTTATTTACCTGTGTGTGATTTTTGTAATATAAAATCCCACAAATCTGAAAGAGTAGATCTCTGTTTGTGAGGTAAAATTCTTCTCTGATGCATTACTTGTGTGTTTTAACTGCCCATCTAATTGCTTTTTGTAGCTTAATGAATAGCCTGCTTATGCAGTGGGCTGCCTCTTGGAGTATTGATCATCTATCCTTGCTAACCAAGATAAATCCGACCAGTAATGGTGTGTGCCTGTGTCAACCATGTGTGTGTCAGCCAGGGACCATGTGATATTTGATGCTGAATATCTGCTTTGTATCCCATAATGGCTATTTCTTAAAAATGGGTTCCAGCGTAAGATTTAGCCCGTTTGTTCTGCGGTTGAATGGTGTGCTTTCATTTTTTTATCGTTAATCTCAATCTTGCTCTGCAGTTTTCGTCCCCCGGAGTCAGTGGTTTTCAGACCCAATGTTGCCACGCAAAGAAACAGACAAGCCGAGACGCAACACTCCGTGAATGAGTGGAGGGCCGGAGAGAGAGAGACAAAAGTATAAGAGGAGAGCCCCTTTCTCTGCATCTTTCTAGAGTAACAGGTCTGTGTAAGCCGTCAGCTCCCCTCACTCACCTAAGACATTTTCCTCCAGGATGTCTCTGCATCTTTCACTCTTGTCTATAAGTGTTTTACCTTCTGCTTTTGTTGGTCTTCTCTTTTAGAAAAATTCAAATTTTCCCTCAAAAAGCCACACCTTTAACTTTACTTTAACTTTAACTCTGCCTCTCCATCTGTTCAGATTGCAACAGAACTCAGCGGCCAGACCGTTGCCATGTCGACCTCATCGCTACGGCGACAAGTAAAGAACATCGTCCACAACTATTCAGAGGCTGAAATCAAGGTTGTTTGCCTCCTCTTTTATCTGGCTTTTCTTCTTCTCTTTTGGCCACATCCTCCAGTCTGCAACACGGAGGACATTTTACAGCCTCCTGTTATCTGATTTCTGCCCTCTTGTCATAGTCATTACTTGCTAATCCAATCCTTCGCTCTCATTATTTTTGCCCGTCTCTGGCTCCTGCGTTTAACCT
This sequence comes from Menidia beryllina, assembly GCA_013363375.1. Taxonomy (NCBI): domain Eukaryota; kingdom Metazoa; phylum Chordata; class Actinopteri; order Atheriniformes; family Atherinopsidae; genus Menidia; species Menidia beryllina. The sequence goes on along the minus strand of JABUIW010000019.1, from coordinate 2,913,458 downwards.
AAGTCTTTGTTTCAGAATGACTCTTTAACAAGGGCTTTCGTGTAACGCTCATACCCTCCTGTGGTGTTGCCCAGGTTAGAGAAGCCACGTCCAATGACCCATGGGGTCCCAGCAGCTCTCTAATGTCAGAGATTGCAGATCTGACCTACAATGTTGTAGCCTTCTCAGAAATCATGAGCATGGTGTGGAAGCGCCTCAACGACCACGGCAAGAACTGGAGACATGTGTACAAGGTATAAATGTGTGTATGTAATATAGATATTAGGTGATACTGGATCATAAGTTATTTGCATACATGTTCTCTCATTGTGCCTTTTAGCGTTCCAGCTTTATGGTTTTAGTGTTTGACATTTTGGAAAGTGAAAGTATGTGTTAAACTATACACTCTCTTTAAATGGTCTCTCAATGAAATCAAAATACTTTGTACTGTTTTTATATCTTTTTGCTGTCGTAACAAAAATTATTTTCGTGTTCATAAGTTTAGAAATTACTGCCTACAACAACAACCGGATGGGGATAATACAACAATCTTCGATACAGAGTGTCAGGAGATGTTGGATATTACAGACAGATTCACCAGCTGCTTCACTGATTGCTTGTCTGTTTTACAGGATTTGTTTAATGGGGAATCTTTGTTGTACTTGCTTTCATTAGGCGATGACTCTTATGGAATATCTTATTAAGACGGGCTCAGAACGGGTTGCACAGCAGTGTCGAGAAAATATATACGCAGTCCAGACCCTCAAGGATTTCCAGTACATAGACAGGGACGGCAAAGACCAGGTACGCAAACGCACCCGAGCACACAACGCCGAGTAGAAAGTTCAAATGTTTGGTTAGTCAGTCAAGTTGTGTGCACTATGGCCGCAGTTTGTCAAACATTCACCGAAGCAGCTTTTACTAAGCAAAGCTCACGTCTTTCACGGCCTCACAATGACAGTTGTTTGCCATTGATAAGGACACAATAATAACTTAGTAATTGCACTTAGAATGTTACTATGCGTTTAGATCTGCCTGATTTATGTCAACTATAGTTACCCAAAGTTAGCCAATGAGTGTTGCCTAAACTGCTTTTTTTCTCTTTTTTTCCAGGGCCTGAATGTGCGCGAGAAAGCTAAACAGCTGGTGACACTGTTGAAAGATGAAGAGAAACTAAGAGAGGAGAGGATCCACGCCCTCAAAACCAAAGAGAAAATGGCACAGACCACCAGTGGTGAGACGTCTCCTTTAAACACAGATAAGCCAGACTCCCTGACTTGAAAGGGGGGATTGATGTCATCCATGCACATTTGTTCCCGCCGCAGCCTCTTCGGCTCCCTCGGCGCCCAGCTTGGGGGGCAGCCTGTCACTGGGGTCCCACTCTGGGGGGGTCGACCCTGAGCAGGCTTGGCCTCAAAGCTCTGGAGAGGAAGACCTGCAGCTGCAGCTGGCTTTAGCAATGAGTAAAGAAGAGGCCGAGCAGGTAACACAAAGTGACTTGTTAAGGACCGGCAGAGCTAGTGTGCTTCCTGATAAGGTGATTGCTATTTTGAATGTAATACAGTCCTAGCGTGTAAAGGCATATTGCAAGATATTATTCACTGCTGCCGTAGACCACGCTTTGCTCTCACCATTTAACCGCTGACCTCCCCCAGACTAGCACGGATCCACTGGAGGATGCAGAGCTCCGCTATGCACTCACTCTGAGCAAAGAAGTGCACCAAAAGGTCAGGGGCAGAGAGTGTGTTCAGCCGACTGGAGGGCCAGTCCTCAACTATCTCTTTCTCTCAGTCGGAAGTGTTGATCAATCTAGAACATGAATTTCTGATCACGCTTTTCTTTTTCCCGAAGATAAACATCAGCCAGCAGCATTTATGTCGAGATAACTGGAAATTTCCATTTTATCTTCTAGCTTTCACTTATAAAATGTTTTGAAAGATGCTTTTTAAATCTTTACCGGGACATTTCACAAGTGTGCACCCAGAGAATTGATTGACGATAATTTGATTGTTGAATTTGCATGCCGTCAGCAGGAATTTACCATAATTGATTTGTTTTCACATCGAGTGCCTTGTAAGTATCGATAGTAATTTGAGTCCCGTTGCTCTCTGATAGCATGCATCCAGCTAAAGTCCCGATTTAAATCGCTCTCTTCCTCACCTGCTTCTCCTTTCCCTTATTACCACTTTATTGTGATGACTTGTTCTTGCCTAATTTATTCAGGTGATGACAGTTCTTCATCAACTGTACAATCTGTAAACATTGAAAGGGTTAAAACAACGATAAAACAGTCAGATGCAATTTATTTTTTTTCTTGTATCAATCTGTCTTTAACACTGTGTTTATGGAATACAGCTGGTCTTCTTGAGCTGATCTTATGCTCAGTTATATCATATTGACTGGCACATTTCAGGGAGACTAAATGGTACAAAGCAGCAGTGGCTCAGGCAGAGCCAGCTAGCATTTGGAGTAATGCTGCTTTAAACCCATTCGCAGGACTTTTAACTGCAACAGACTACAGCTTAAGAAGTCATGTGACGGCTGTTTAGATTTGGCTCATTTTCTCCATAAAACTGCATTTGAATACAGGAGTTTGTATCCGATCAGGTGAAAATTTGTTTGCTTGAGAGAGCAGTCAATCAGTCCGCTGCTAAATCAAACAGTATTCCGCTAATAGTTTGTCATAATGATTAAAGGCTGAGTTCCCCTTTCACATTTCCAGCAGTTGAGGTGTAAACCACTGAAAATCTGTGTCTGTGGCGGTCTGTCTGACATGGTGTGTGTGGTCGGCAGGAGGAGCGGCTGCGCCGAGGTGACGACCTGAGGCTGCAGATGGCCATTGAGGAGAGCAAGAGGGAGAAACCTAAAGCAGAGGAGGTGTGTGTGGCATTGATCGTAAATGTCCGGCTTTTATGGCTTTACCTGTCAAGCTGTGTCTCTTTCTCTGTGCCAGTCTTTTGTGTGAATTGATAAGGAAAGGGAGAGATAAAGGACGCAACAGTTTGGGGCCTCAAAGTCAACGCCCCTTATCATTTACATCATTTATTTAGCTTAGTGGAAGTGTGAACTGCGAGCAGTCGCATTCACAGATGTGCACGCACATCCTCTTTGAGTCCTGCTTTGACCAATGTGCCACGTTTCAGAGTAGCCGTCCTAGTTACATCATTAGTAAATCAATAACTTACTGGCCTAACGTTCCAACTCCTCTGTTCTCCCTGAGATGAAAAGGTGCAGTTCCGCTTTCCATGGTTGTGTTTTAGCATTTCTCTGCCTTTGTTAGCAACGTCGCATCTGTAGTATTAGTACTACAAGCTGGCGTCGTGCTGCAGATTGTCTTCTCACTCTCAGCCATGTTGACGGAGACGGAGAGTTTTTTGTGAGGCTGATAAGAGGCTGTGATTGCCTTTACAGCCCAGTAAAACTGTCACTACCAGGCACCCAGTTAGAGTTTACTTTATTTTTTATAGCAACAAAGTGATACTTAACCCTAACCCTCCAACACAAACACAGTGCGCCTGACCTGCTAATCTGAATTGTTTAGGGACATCTTTTATGTTTTCATATGAAATCAGTGACTCCACGTGGACTACATCACACGATATCCTGTCCAAACATCTTCCTTAAATGCACCGTGTAGCCTAAAGGAAATGATTAAAAAACCACGTTGAGTGTAGTCAGCTATGTGCTGCAGCCCAAATCTCTCACGTAGTTACGTGTTTTTAACCCGCCGTGTTTATTAATAAACTTCAATTTCCCCTTTCAAAGTGAAACTATCTAACCTCACCACTTTGTTGCTGTTGGAGCTTGAATTCCTGCTATTTGCTTTTCTTTCAGGGTGCTCTGATGGAGCTAACTGCTGTGGACCCCTGGGGGGCCCCTCCCGCTGCCACTGTGGGCTCTGCCGGCCCCTCACCTCCACCCACGGTTTCTGGCCCAGCCGCCCCTGGCCCCTGGGGCGCGGCCCCCGCAGATCCATGGGGAGTAGCATCACCCACATCCCCCACGAGCTCCGACCCGTGGGGCGGGGGAGCGCCGCCCACCATAGCCCCTCCTCCCGACCCCTGGGGAGAAACATCCAACAGGGTCAACAACGTGGACCCCTGGGGCAGCTCAGGTAGGCAGCCACCGCACATGCTCACGTGTAGCCCCAGAGTGTGCTCAGGTGTGTGAAGCTGCGCTCGCCGCCCGGCGTCAGAACAGAACCAGCTCTGCCTGCTGAAAGAGGATGCGGACCCCGTAGGCTCGGCTCCACACCGTTCCACGGTTCTGTTTTCTGTCTTCGGAACAGTCTAGATTCATTTTCATTCATGTCACCATGCCGTTGTCTTTGGTTTCGTCGTCCACCTACGTGCTTTCAGTTTCTAATGAGGAAAGCAAGCATGCTCAATCCATTCTCCCTCTGTGTCTAAACCAGGGATTTTTATCCTCTTGTTTCCATCAGGACTGGCTGTGTCTCAACCAGAGTTGTCTCTTCTCTTGCCCTTTTATGCCTTTTTGTTTTTTAAGTCCATAAAAGGTTGCTTCTTATCGTCTCTCCTTAACCCAACTGGGCTTCAAACGTTTAAGTACTTAAAGTAGGCTGGTGGACAGGCACAAACTCCAGTGAGTTTCCGCACTGGGCCGCTTGTACTGTTGAGGTTAAGGAGAGAGAAACGCCACTGGTGGAACCCAGCCCAGCTTCCTGCTCCCTCCTGAGTGTGCGTTGTACTTGTAAAGTGTTGTGTTAACCCTCCCCTCCCCTGCATCTCCTCCCATACCCTGTAGCTGTGACCCCCCCCAGTGCTGACCCCTGGGGCTCCCCAGTGCCACCCAGCACATCCTCATCTGGGGGGCCAGTAGACCCCTGGGCAAGGGACGGGTCTGTCCCTGCCTCTGACCCTATCACCTCCGACATCTGGAGTGGCACCGCCAAACAAACTAACGGCACAGGTACATTCACACTTAACGCTGTAAAATGAACAAAACGCTTATCTTACGTTTCACCCCTCTCCCAGTGATTTGCGTGAGTATGGAGCTCAGCAGGAATTCTGCCTCCTCCTTCTTTGCCGTCATCCTCACTGATGTTGTCCCCCCCCTGTCTTTCCACTCACAGGAGATCCAGAGAGGAGAGGGTCTTCAACAACAGGCTGTGACAGCACGGGCTCGCCGGTGCCCTTTGACCTGTCCTCTCTCGGTTCTTCACTTCCCGTTCGCAAGACTCCAGAGTCCTTCCTCGGCCCCAACGCAGCGCTGGTTGACCTCGACTCGCTGGTGTCATCTAAACCCAAGCCCAAACAGCCCCCGCCTCCTTCCATCTCGTCCTCCTCGGCACACAACCCCTTCCTTCAGAACACAGGTTAGATACAGATTTAGGGGTTTGTTAAAAACCCCATATTGATGTAAATCATCTATATTGGTGCTCCCAGCCCCAAAGGCCACTCCAAAGTTCCCTGGGGGTGCGCACGGCGGGTCAGAAAGAGTAGCTTCTGATCTACACTGATACAATAATGCTTTTTTGTGTATGTGTGTGTGTGTGTTTTACAGGCTCATCTACTCCTGGCATGGCAGTGACTCCAGGCAGCACCATCTCCAGTCGAGGAGTGTCCCCAACACCCGCCACCTCCAACCCTTTCGGTGTGGCCCCCGCCATGACCTCCATCTCACCCCAGCCGTTATCACTGGGCCTGAGTAGCCTGCGCACCAGTCCCGTGCCCCCCAATCCCATGCTGGGCATGATGCCGCCAGGAATGGGGCTGGGGCCAATGAGTGTGGGAGCGGGCGCTCCGGGAATGGGCCCAGGAATGATGCAGGCCAGCCCCATGGGCATGCCCTTCGGCGCGCTCTCCCCCATGGCCCCGCCGGGCTCCGTCCTGTTGGGGCCGGGAGGCGCGCCTCCGCCACAGCTGATTTTGGGTGGGCCCGCAGGAGCCGGAGCAGTGATGGGGGCAGGGGGGTCGATGGGAGGGGGGGGAACGACAGGAGCCAGCACCAATCCATTTCTTCTCTGAGGAAGTGTCACCTCTTCTTCGCTCACCTTTCTGCCTCCTCTGTCCTAACTGCTGCCCCCTCCATCCTTCTCCCCCTCAGCAGGAGCTGTCCACAAAGAGAAGTGTCTACATTTCTATATTTAAAGAAAAAAAAATCAAAAATTATGTTTATATTTTTTTCTTCGGCAGCATTATTTCATTTCAAAACTATTTTCCACGATTAGTTCTTTTCATTTCATAATGGGATATTTTGTGATGGGAAATAGAGATCTATTTATTTTTGTTTTAATCCACACCTGTATTGTACGTTACGTTTTTTCTTTTTTTCTCCAGTCCTGTCATGAAATGAAGGTAAGTCTGTGAGAGCAGGTAGCTTTTCCAGTAGTGTCACTCTACTCCTAATACTACTGCACATGGAGAGCTGGAGGGAAAGGTCACAAAGCCACTAACAAACTGAACAGAGAAACTCTTGTACCTGCCCCCTCCTCCTCTTTTCTCCCTCTAGAACGAAGACAAACACTGAATCACTGAAATAGGTGCATGAAGGATGATTTTTAATGGACTCCAGACTGAGACACAGACTGCAGAAAAAAACTGCATTAACATTTCAGGCTCAATGTGATCAAATACTTTCAACCATTTCACTCTTAATTTAATTTAATTGTAATTTATTTTTTCAAGAACTTGGGAACAAATAAACAAGGAAATTCATGCAAATGATGCCCTTAAAATCAAACGCTTTTTTTTTCTTTCTGACTTGTAGAAAAATTGACATCTGTGATCCGATGGTGGGGGGGGTTGTCCGTCTGAATGAGTGCGTTTACGTGTGAATGAGAACACAAATGCTCATTTGTGAGTACGCTGAGGCCGGTTTGTGTGTTTTTCACCACTGTATGTCTGATCTCAGAAAGTAAGCAGTGACGTCCATTATTTTTATGTTAAGAATTGTCACTCGTATTAAAATGTAAAGCTTTGGAATGAGGTGTTGTAATGATCACATTTTTCTTTCTGCGGATCTCTTCTGTTAATCAGAGTCGATTTTTTCTAATTATTCATGTTCACACGTTTCGTACGGGATCCTTGGCACAGGTGTCCTGGAGCAACACTGTCCTCATGTTTCACCACCCCCTCTTTTTTCCCCTTTTTTTTTTGAGAGAGAGAGGGGGGGGGGGGCTCCAATGATGCTTCTTTAAAAGACAATTCTATTTCAATGAATGAAAGAAGACAAAACTGGGACTTGAAACATGCTCCATGCTGTTCTTTTAATTTAGTTTGATGAATTTATTGTTATTTTATATCAAGAAAATATCGCTTATTGGGTAAGGTTGAATTTTGTGTGGTGTCAACTGTGAACATTCACATTTGAAAAGCAAAATGGAGAAAAAAAATATCAAAAGAAATTTATGAAATAAAAGAAAAACACAGGACGTGTGCTGAGCCTTTCTTGAAGCCTTCTCTGTGTAGACAGTCTGAGGCTGACAGTTCTTTGGTGGCAGGTTTATTGTTTTACAGTCCAGCATGCAGGTCACAGCCTGCCGCGTACCGACACAAGATGAGACGCACAACATTTGAGGAAATTCAAGGACAAATCCAATACACGGCAAAAAACTGGTCCCTCGATCACGTGACAAAATGTTTTTACCAAAGTGACCACGGAGACTTTTGTAGAAGGTTTTTTTTTTTCTCTCTCTTCCTCTTCTGTTCTCCACAGAGGTCAGACAATCAGAGAATCCCAGTCGAAATCATCCTGGAATTCTTCGCTGTTGCTGTGCAGATTCTTTAGTGGGGGGCGCGGTCGTGGTGGCGCCGGATGAGGCTGCATCCCAGCTGAGGCGTTAAAGAAAAGGGGAAAAAAGCACATTATAACTCATAACAGACAGGAAGAAGAGAATATCTTTTTCTATTGGTTTGATGAGGTTCTCCTTTACAACTTTAAAATGGCTGTGGCGATTTTTGGGAAGCGATTCTTCAGCTTTATAGAGAACTGCTCCGAATAGCCACAATAGTGTTGCACTCACTTCAGTCTTCTTTGTTTTTCTCATTCTAATCAAACCTCCTCCTTGTTGCCCGGACACTCTCCCAAACAGACGAAAGCGTTATACTTTTAGCTCAGTGCCTTTCCTCACCAGCTGTGTTTGCAGGCTGTGTTAGCTGGGGTCTCTGAAGACCTGGTGCCTGCATGTGCTGGGGCCTCCGGGGGGGCTGTGCTCCGTTGGTAGGAAGAACCATCGGAGAGTACGGGAGGGGGGACGGTTGGGTGAGGCTGGCCAGGGTGGGAGGCGCGTTGGAGTTGAACGGCAGCATTTGCAGGCCCTGGGGTGCTCCGTGGGCGAGCGGGGAGTTGTTCCCGGGGGTGATCATTCCTTTCTGAGAGAAGAAACGGTTCAGGGAGTCGCAGAGGGAGGTGAAGAGGGTCGGGTCCAGGGCCCAGTCGCAGAGCTCCGCCTGCCGCATGCTCTCCAGCAGGTCTGTGAACGGGAAGTGAAGAAACCCTTAGAATAGTCTTCACATTAGTATTTCATCACCAGTCTGTTAACTTGTGGGCGGTAAAAAAAAAAAATTAGCCATCAAATCTCAACAGTTTAGGAGCTGAAGCCAAAATTAACTTCAAGTGAAAACATTTTTTAAAAACTACTGAAATGATCCTGAAAGTATCCAGTAAATTGATTACAGCTAACTGAGCAGAGGACGTCACCAATTATCTATAAGATAAGACCCGCACCACTCCCAGAACAGGAGGGTTGGTGTTTTTGTTGTTCATTTGTTTTCGGGTGAAGCAACCCTCTAAAGACGAACGTGGTAACCGGCACAGACCTGGGTGACCCGAGAGGTCAATGTTTGCCCAGTCCAGACTGCTGGCGATGCGGAAGCTCTCCTTCAGGGAACCTGGGTTACTGAACCAGTCGGGCGGCACCGCTGCAGAGGGGAGGGGGAGGAGGACAACTTTACAGAGAAATGAACTTTTCTGACAGAGCTTTTCGGTCTTTCGTGCAACTTGAACATCTCTGGGACGATGCCGGCGCCGTGACGGACTCACTGTGTTGTGAGACGGGCTCCGACTCGGGCGGGTGGGAGGTCTGGGCCGCTGGGGCGGGATGAGGGGACATCGGAGGGAGAGTCGGAGTGTGGAGTGGCGTAGTGTCGTTTGGGACGGTCAGGGGAGCGACGTCGGCTAGGGAGAAAAGAGAGCGGCTCATGCCTCCGAGCTTTGTGATGTTGAGAAAAGCTAAAATGTCCCCCCACTAGTAATACTTACACAGGGACCCTCCCCTCTCCCGCATGGTCTTGAAGAGCGATTTGAAAGACGCATACAGGTCTGGTATGTTCAGCTCGTCAAAGGAGAAGCGCAGTGGGGGGTCGGCGGAGGAGTGCGATGGAAGGGCGGGGACGGGCCCTGACGCCAGGCCAACGGTCACCGGCGTGGGGTCGGCATGGCAGGAGAAAGCGGAGACGGGTGGGGGGTCTGCGCTGCCGGGGAAGGAGAGCACCGCCCCGGAGAAAGAGGGGACGGCCGGAGATGTGGAGACGGCGGGAACGGGCAGAGGTGTCGGAGAGGCACTGGGGACGGGAAAAGAGGAGCCAGGCGGGGGGGGAGCTGGGAAGGAGCTCATGGAGGACATGGGGAGCTCCGCTGATGAGGAGATGGACTGATGAGAGGCGGGGAGACTGGAGACGTGGGCCGGCATGTAGGGGGGGGGGCATCTGTGAAGACGAACACATGATTGAATACCCTCAAGTCTCCTGAGGTCCTTTCTGGGCTTATGTACCCTATATGGCTAATAAATGTACCCTAAGGCCCGTATTTGTTTTTTTTAGAGGCCCTTAAAGGTACAACTAGGCTGTGTTTTTTTTCTGAGAGTGTACCCGACGAGCACAGCTGTAATATGAGGGGGGGAGGAAGTGCGTTTACCTTGCGTGGGGGAGGAGAGAGAGAGGCGGCGGAGCGGGGAGGCTGCTGCCGGACAGGTCCGAGCGGGGAAGAGTTCAGAAGCTGGAGGTCTGCGTGAGGGGACGGTTGCAGCTGTCGAGGGGAGGGTCCTCGCGCCGGAGGGGCCTCGGACGCCGGAGGAGCCTGCAGCAGGCCGCCGGACGAGGCGCTCAGACCCTGCAGGAATTGCAGCAGCACTGCTTGAGGGGAAGGGACTCGTCGGGTCGAAACACTGTACTAAACAAAGCTAAACAACAATGGTAGCTTGAGCGCGTGCTCAGATTTGCTACACCCTTTTCAGTAGTTTTGCTAAGTGTGGGGTGACCTGTTTTCAAAACCTGTTTCCATAATGACTATTTCTGCCACAGCAATAGAGCCCTGTTTGGGAAAACGTATCCTCTTAAATAGATAGATCTATATGACTCTCAAAGTGTTTCTTCTTGATTGTCTGCTCCATTGGTCTTAGATACACTTCTTTTCCAGTAAAACCAAAACAGGGGACCTAAATAGAACCATGTGAGAATTGTAAATTATAGCCAGTTCTATGGATGCTCAGTCCAAGGAACTACATTTGAAAATGTTTCCATTGATTACAGGGTTCAAATGTTCAAAAACTAAAAAATATTCTAAATTTGGAAAAAAGTCACTTTTGGTTGTCCTTGTCAATCAAAAGTAGATAGAAACTCCTGTGAGTGTCACTATGACCAAGATGTCCTCCTTTTCCTTCTAATCTGTATTTATTCACACTATAAAAGTAACCATTAAAGCTTTAAAACATGCAGTCCTACATGAATGAGAGACACTTTAACCGCAAACCAAGATGGTATATCAGAATAAAAAATAAATACTGAAGTCAGGAAATGAGTGAGCAATATCAAGATAAAACAGAACGCACGTCCGGTCTCTCTTCTGCCTCATCGTCCTCCGGATGGGGACGCTTGGGCGCCCTGACATGAGCCACGTCTGCATGGCCGTCCATCGTCCAGTAGGAGCCCTGAAAACACAGGAGTGGTTAAGAGCTTTCACTCCCCCCCCCCCCCCCCACCACCTCCCTTCCCGCGCACACACGAAATTCGGAGGAAATCATGCGGACCGTTTCAGTGTGATGCTTATCAAAACCGCTCACCTTCCCAGGGTCATTCTGGGGTCGAGGAACCTTCCTGAAGCATTTGTTGAGAGACAGATTGTGGCGGATGGAGTTCTGTTAAGAGGAGAAATGCTCAGTTCTGTGGCGGTCAGGGAAGAAATGACACAGTTTAGAGGTCCCGCGTTAAGGACGCCATGCCCCAGTGATGCTTGCCTTCCAGCCGCGGCCTGCCCTGCTGTAGTAGGGAAAGGTGTCGCTGATCCAGGTGTAGATGTCGTTCAGACTCAACTTCCTCTCCGGAGCAGCTTCTATGGCCATGGCGATGAGAGTGGCGTAGCTGTGGGGGGGCTTCCCTTTGCAGGTGGAGGCAGAGGGGCTCGGCACTGAGGGTATGAAGTCTCCTCTCTCCTTCCCCCTGTCTCTCTTTTTGTCCCTCTCTCCTCCTCCTCCTCTCTCTTTGCCCGAGCGAAGACTACTGATTCCCAGTTTGGGCAGCCAGTCAATGCTGGTGAGACTGGAGTCCAAGTCAGAGGACATGTTTTTTTTTGTTTTTTTTTGTTTTTTGTCCGTCCAGGATCTGAAAGAGCAGAATTGGAAAGGGTGGTTTTGCTTTCAGTCGGCATGGACCGGAGCAGAGACATAAACAAGGAGCACTCCCAGAGGGCTGGAAGAGTCAACTGCTCTGTTCCTGTAGGTTCAGCCAGCGTCAGTAAGGAAACGGTGTGTTTAAACGCTGGCCGCTTTGGCTGCTCGACAAACTTTCCCTTCCTAAGCAAACGCACAGGGCGAGTGCGTCGACATATAAGCGAGTCACCCCCCCCCTCCACCTATACCTGCCATTTTCTGAGAGAGAAGATTGACTTGCTTACCTCCCTCTGGTCACTCGAGGCCCAAGGCCTTGAAAGTGTTTAATGTTTTATGCTGTCATCAGACGTGCACGACTGCTCACAAACCGTGGCCGTCCTTCTCTTCAGAGCTCACTCCTCGGCATGCTGATCCCCTCAAGACTTCCGATCACACCCTCCGTTTGTGAAAGCTTGTGTAACTTTAGAGAAATATAGACACCAAAAAAAAAACACAAAAAAAAACTTCTCGAGCTTCCTTTTTCTCTCCCTCCCTCTGTTCTTCCCCTCCCTTTCTGACACCAGAAATGCGTCATTCTCTCCACCCCTGTGTGACATCACGTGGTGCACCCGCCTCTGGGAACTGGTCCCACCTCCTCAGAGCTCCGGCCTGTCAGGCCCCCGGTGCAGGGAAACACCTCCTCAGGGAAGGACTCCAGAACATGCACCACAATATTTTACTCAGACACGAGAAGAAGACAAAAAAAAAAGCTCAGAAGTTCAAAATCAAGGTAAAAGAGTTGATTTATTGTCTTGTTTTCTTATCGGTTTTGTACATTGGAGCACGACGGCTGGAGGTGATGTCTCTACAGGGCACTGAAGAAGGCGAGGAGGCCGGTGTCAGGGGACGGGTGGAGCATGAGCTTCTGGATCTGACAACAAAGTACAATAAATCAAGACAGATATTTTCGTGCAGGAACTGGCAGGCCTGCCACTGAGGGACGCCACAGCCAGTTTTGTTCACCTCACTATTTAAAAAAATTCATGCTCAGAGAAAAAACTGTAAAAAGTTAGGAAACGTTTGAGTGGAATTGTGTTCACTTGAGTTTCTCGAGGTGAGACAAACACATACCCAGGAGATTTGGCTGAAAGCTGAACTATTCCTGATTTTAGTTAGTGGAAAGCATGAAATGAACTGAGCTGTAATGTACAAAGTCCCACAGTGGAAAGCTGTGCATCTTTGGCAATCCACCAGCTGGGGCATAAAAGTGTGCGTACTCAGAGTCTGTCTTTTTCAACAGAACAAACAACTGTGGGATGGAAAAAAGTAACAGAGACTTTTGGTTCATTAAGTTCAAAAGCCAGACTGTGGACAAACAAAAAACCTTACAAACAAGGGGGCAAAACCGAGCGCCAGGGGAACGAATGAACACATCTAGCGTTCAGTCTGGTTCGGAGATGGCACACGGTGTGCTGCCTCTGTTCATACTCATCCCTCAACCAATGAGAACTGCTTTTTTCAGATAGAAAACAAGTTTTTTGGGCATGTTAAGCTTCATAAGCAAGTTATTTCACAGCGATTGTGACACAAGGGGAGATCAGGCTCCACACAGAAATGCTCCAGCTGGGAGTTAAATAAGGAACAGCGATGCTATAAACCCCAAATTCTACACACTACCACTAAAAATGTCTCATTTCGTTTAAAAGAAAATTGACTTCCCTTTTTCCCCAATTCCCACTCCTCCATATGAGGGTTAAATGCTTCAGTGAGTGTGTTCAACCATGGCCTAAAGGGTGTGAGCCCTGTCCAGATTTTTCCTTTCTAAACATCAGTTAGCGTGAAGAAAAAGGTGTATTTGTGTTTTTTGTGTGCGCGCTCTGATTATGCATGTGGTCCCCTCAGCGCGGAACTGATTTTCTTAAGGAAAAAACACACATCTATATTACACACTGCAACAGTTTTTGAAAAGGCCGCCACAGTAAGCACCTCCTTGAAGTTGGGGTGCTTGGCGTCTTGAACCAGCTGCAGCAGGACAGCCTCTGTTGTGGTCAGGAAAGCTCCACTCTGCTTCAGTCGGGACAGAGCAAACAGGCGGTCCGTCTGGCTGAGGAAAGCACATTCTTAGAAAATAATACATACAGAGTTTCCCCACTGTTGATACCCTACTGTGTCAGAGAGCCCATTGTACAATAAACAGATACCTTCTGGATGAGACGGCGTCAGCCACAATGTGGACCTCTATTCCCTTCTCAAGCAGATCGAATGTTGTACACTTAGGATAAGAAGCACGGATCAGAAAGAGGGGAACGTTTCCAATTGGCTCTTTTAAAAAGGAAAATGGGGAGTTGTTTTTAAACTATTAATAACATAATCATAATCACAAATAACATCAGTATAATCCTCAAACTATTTTTTATATTTCCACCTTTAATAGTTCAACAGCACATTAAATAAAATGTAACATTAATCACGTGTTCTTACTGCGATACAAGCGTGGGCCTCAATTCCACACAGAATAGCTTGTTTGCGATCCCCCAGGGCCTGCAGCTCTTTCTCCACCTCCTCGATAATCATGGTGAAGGAGGTCTTGGGATATGCCTTCAGGTCCTCGGCCCCCAGCTCCGGTACAGTGGGTCCTAAACCTTTAGGGTACTGTTCTGTCAGAATGGGGGGGATGCCCAGGACCCGACTAGCCTGCAACGGGGAAGGGACGACAGTGGGGTTTGATTGAAACTGTCCAAAAAAATTCCAACCCAGTGATCCATACTGGGAGCACGGCCGACCTGGAGAAGCCGGGCCGCGTTGCTGACAATGTTGGGGAACTGGAAGATGTTGGGTCTGAACTTCTCCTGCATGTCACACAGGAAGAGTACAGCATCCTTGGTGGAGAGCCTGCCAACGTTTGCCACTGTGAAAGAAACAGAAAATATAACAAAGTCAGCTCAGATCATTGGAGAAACTCAAGGTCAACTTCTGTTTAAGCTTTGAAAGTTTGCAGTGTAGCCACAAGTTGCTATTTATTGGCATTATCCTTTAGGATCAGACATTAGAAAAACTAAAATTAATTTTAGTCTGCATGATTGTGCACTTAAAAGCTGTGGCCGTGTCTTCTTCAAGATAAAAACTATTCGAATCTGTGCAAAACATTAAAGAAGGAAACGAAATATGACTTACTGCTGTTGTGAGAATACTCCCAAAGCAAGCAGGATAAATGGATGACAGGTTCGAGGACACTGTAGAAAAATTAACTGGTAGGTTAATGTATTTTTCCCGTGTAATACTTCTTTGTTACTGGAAACAAGCAGAACACGTTTACCTTCTTGCGTTCGACAGAGACAGAAAGACAGCGTTTAACGTATCACAAAAACGCTAAATAAAATCGTTCTGTAAATAATCAATCAACCTCAGGATAAGTTATAAAACAAAGAACGTATTTGCAAAAACAATCGGAAATCAATATAAAACTAACCTTGCAAGTGAAAAGAATCCAGTCAGAAGTTTAACTGCAAAAGGGTTTAATAAGTACTGCCTCCCCAGGAGCAGGTTGACCAATAGGATTACGTGTTCTTGGGACTGATGTGTTTTTTAGCCAATGACAGTTGCTTCTTTTCACAAATCATCATGCTAGCTTGGTGGGTGTCAAGCATAGAGGAAGTCAGGGTTCACATCTGAAGATGTCTGACAATGCTGAATCCCCAACAGAAACGCAAAAAGAGGAGCCCCAACCACCGTCAGATGATTCCACAACTAGCGAAGAGAAGAAAAAAAGTAAGAATATTAGACAAAGTAGCATTTATGTGAAAAAAACAACATTTATAGTTCTGTTTTTTTTGTAATTTTGCTAGTGCTTAAAGGAGATGTTTCCGGGTGTGTGACGGTAAAGATGACTGATAGCAATTTTGGCCAATAGGATGAACACGTTGTTCTTTTTAGCCAATAAATAAGAAGCCTTTTGACACATGTGATAGCACAAGTTTTAGAAAACAGCTAAAGCTATTGCTAGTAATTATTAAGACAACAAACGCTGTCTTAGATACTGTGTTGTAGTTCTTTTTTTAAATTCTATTTACTGAGGTACTAGATACGATATCTTTTGCTGCTATGTGAAAAGTAAATGTATATCTCCTATGAATGAGCGAAAGAATAACGAGCTACAAGAGTAAAACGCTCAAAAAGGAATAATCATGTTTCAAATGTTGGAGAAGGATCCAAGCTTTGTTTGTTTGTTTGTTTTTGTTACTTTTGCTATCAGTTAAATATAATACAATATAAGAGGCCATTTTTAGTCATGAATTGCTAGCATTATTGATAGAAAAAAATGCTTAAAGCTTGTTAAGTCAATATGCTCATAAAAAAATAAACTCTTAAACATTTTCACCATATTAACTTCACATATTTAACATCTGTATTATTGTTGCAAGTCATGTTAAATACATACAGATTAACCATTTAGATGACACTTATAGCCCATGTATGTATGTATGTATACCTACAAATCATCTTTGTCTTTTGGGCATGCCATTGGATATCTAAAGCTAGTGCTGTAACATTAAAACCTAATGAACTAATCATTTCCTCCATTTGATTTTCAGTTATCTCTTGATATACATTTAGTCCTGGATGGTTGTAACAGTGTGCAGCCCTTGATACCTCACATGACACTCCGATACAGGCATCCTTTTTTCTTTCTTTTTTCTTTTTTTCCATAGTAGTTCCTACATATACATAAATTACCATTTACACTCAAAGTTAATTAATTCAGGATAGCCAGTCAATATAGCAGATATACTTGGGAGGAAGCTGAAGTAACTGGAAAGACCCCCGCATACTCAGGGAAAACTCTACATCAAAAGTTACCAGCAGGAATAGCATTCAGAAACAGCCACGCCAGTACACCAGCCCCCAATAAGAAACAGCTTTTAAAAATTCAACAAACAACCCAACCTGAGAGTTTAAATGATTGAAATAACAGTTATATGCATGTCGTTTCTACTGCCTTTGAAGCACACGTTCCTGTTGTAATAATTCCACAGTTAGAGGAGGAACACCGTTACTCTGTTTGTTTTGCTGCTGTGGTGTTGAAGTCACACGTGAGTGCCTCTCATAGGCACACAGTCAGAAATCCACTGAGCAGTTCAGGTTCAGATATGCCTGGACCCCTGTGGGCTGCGGAAGCTTTCACTTTTATTCTCTCTGTTTTCACAGTTGACGTGTTGCTCAAGGCGGTTGGAGACACTCCTATAATGAAAACAAAGAAGTGGGCTGTGGACAGAGGGAGGACGGTGCAGTCCCTCGCCCAGTTCATTTCTCGTTTCCTCAAGTTTGATGCTAGTGAACAACTGGTAAGAGTGAGACTGGAGTGTGATGTGATAGCTTCTCAGAATATAAATTGAGGGGGGACGGAAAAAAACTTTTCCATCTGTTTCTCTTTTTTTTCAGTTCATCTATGTTAACCAGTCGTTCGCACCATCACCAGACCAAGAAGTAGGAGTCCTGTTTGACGTAAGTTAAGGAGCTGTCCATGGTTTATTTTAATGTGTGTTTTGCCCTGTTTGATCTTTTTTCTAAAACAAAAAACAATGTAGGACCATTTACCCTATTTTTAATTAGTTGTTTGCGTGAACATATGAGGACATATGGAGGAAAGGCAAGAGCAGCAAAACTGAAATTTAGATTAAGATGCAGGAGAAAAAAAAATGTCATTACCACCTTTAATGTATTTGTATGGTCTCATGAATGATAAAATCAGCTCCATGACAGGCATCGTCCACCTGTATGCTGACCTGCCTGATTTGACCAGCAGAGGGAGCAATAAAAGGAATGTTTCATATGAGAAAAGCCCCAAATTATTGACCGCTGACCTATCCCACTGATGAGTAACAGTCAAGACCCTTAAATTGTAGTTGAAATAAGTTCTGATTCTTGAGCATTATAATTATTTTTTTTGCCACCAGTTGATATTAATTTATAGACCTTATGACTGTTTTCTTTAACATTTGTTTTTCTGTCATTTCCTTTCCCTCTTTGTCCATTTTCCAGTGTTTTGGCAGTGATGGGAAGCTGGTCCTACATTATTGTAAATCTCAAGCCTGGGGTTAACTGTTGTTAACAATTTCGTGTGCGACGAATCCCCCAAAATTCACCTGGAATTTCTCCTTTTGGTATTGTTTTATGTTTGGTGTTTACGTTTTATGTACATACATTGTAAATAAATGATTGTGACATGTAAAAAGATTTTTTTACCTTTGCTCTTTTCTTTTTTATGATTGGTGTAACATTTTATATACAAGGAGAAACTCTCTTGTTTGGTTTTTATTGATAAGGATGTTTTGATTGTAAGCACAAGTCAAAATCCAAACATGAGCGGTCCACCATTTTATTAAAAGTAAAGTTTAAAATTTTGTTTGTGGAACTTAAACTGATGACGAAAGCAGTCGGGAGGTTTTAGAGGAAGCCACCTCTGAAAGTGGGCAGAAAGGAAGAGAGGGGGGCACTATAGTCACAGATGGGCTTAGAGGGATTACATGATTCAGGATGGGTATGTGACATAAATTCCCAAGAAAGACAGAAAACAGTAGATTGGCGTGGAGGCAGGCGCCCGCTCGCTCCATCACTTGACATCTCCATCCAGCTATTGACGGAGAGGATTAGAGGGGAGAGTGTGGCTGGAGAGGTGAGGACCAGTGCTGCACACCCTGAATGATGACAACTCTTCAGAGGCAGAAAACAGAGGAGGACTGCAGTGACACAAAGTCTGTTCAAGATGGAGCAACTACATGTAAGTTCTTAAGAAGCTTTTGGAGTAAAGACTCTTAAAAAAACGGAAGATTTTGGGTTCAGAAAACTACAAGAAATGATGGGCGATGGTCACGCTTTCCGACGGTAGCCGCTCCATTTTTACATTCATTTTTACAGTAGAACGTGCACGTCCCTTATCCTTAAATCAAGGGAGATTAGGATGCTTGTCAGACAACGGAAGAATAATCAAGTACATGTCCCCGAATATTTCTATAGAGATTGTGCCATTTCCCTGTTTCCAGCTATGAACATAATTTTTTATCTAAAACTGGGTTTCTTGGTGATGCTCACTACACCAAGTATTGCTCCTTCGTTATTTTTTCTTAGATGCTAGAACAAACATGTTAAATCCACAAACAACCTTTCAATCACTCCAGCAGTGAATGTGTTTTAGCTGAGGCAAGTAATGTTTACTAAAGGTGATTTAAGATAAGATCTGACAGATTTTTCCTTTTGTTGAAATCAACTATAATTCGGTTACAGTTGAGGAAGAATAATAATCTTTATTCAATTATGTTTTAAGTGTTCGTAATGGTAGAAAAATCTTGACTACACTGAATTCTTATAGAGAGGCTATTTGTGTATCCAAAAAGGATCAAATTAGCACCTGAAAAATGAACGGGTCCCAAATTATGAGTTTAGTAATATCTGAGAATATGCAGAATATGTAAAATAAAAAGTAAAAAGAGGAGAGAACAAATCATTTTCATTCATCGGTTGAAGAACTAAGTCTTTATTTACAAGAACCTTTAACGGCTGCATCCTGACAACCGTTCATTCACACTGTCTTGGGGAAACACATTAGATCTCATTTCATTGCAAAAGTATCAACATTTTTAAAAAGTAATATTTTTGTTACTCAAATTTTTAACGAAATGAATGATCGGTTCTAAAAAGTGCGCTCAACAAAAGCTATAGCAGGACATCGAGGAGTTATAGCAGTTCCACTCACCTGCACACAACCTGCAGAAGGTCTCTGGAAGTCGGGGCTTTCAAACTAATTTAAGATTAAACAGACAGAAGCTCAACATTACACCTTTAAACCTACATAAATTGAAGAGGTCCCATTCTTGCTACTTTTATTCATAACTACCTGAAAATGGCTTTCACGATTAACCTCCTGTTTTGTTCGATTTACATTATTATCACTGTTTAGAAGCAGATTTTAAATCAACTACCTCTTGGATCAGAATGTAGTAACTGTACTAAATCTGACTGATTTAAATGCTATTTTTTATTGTCTTTCAGGGGCTGCTGGGCGGGTTATGGTCTGAGAGGCAGAATGGTCACATTGTACTTCCCACTAAAACACATCTAACGCACAAAGATTAAGGCAGATTTTTTTTAGGATCATCTGTCAATATTTTTTATTCAAATCTGTGGCTCAAGCCCGACGTCATCAGCAAAACAAATGTTTGTTTTGAGGCTCTCTGGTTTAGCACTGACAGCCCTGGGGGGGTGGGGGGGTCATAGCGGGAAGAGGAGTCATTGCTGAGGGCGATAGTCAGGGTGCACGAGGATATTGGCCTGGGTCGCATTACTCAGCCTTTCATAAACCCTCCCCACAAACAGCTGGAGGACTTATTTGACTGTAGCAGTGACTGAACGAGCGTTCCACTAAGACAGATGTGACCACATGGCCTCTTTTGTGCTCCTGCCGGCGTTT
The DNA here is from genome assembly GCA_013363375.1 of Menidia beryllina. Lineage (NCBI taxonomy): Eukaryota > Metazoa > Chordata > Actinopteri > Atheriniformes > Atherinopsidae > Menidia > Menidia beryllina. The sequence goes on along the minus strand of JABUIW010000019.1, from coordinate 2,893,470 downwards.
TTCTCACTATGTAAAGAACCACGTCTAAACAAGTTCTTTACGTTCCCTTCCGCTACAAAATCTTTATCGTGCATTACCAAATCACAATTTTGGCTTTTACACAGAAGCTGATTTAATTTAACCAGAAAAAAAGGGTCAAAAGTCTTGAGGTCAGAGGATTTGTGGACATATCAGTTCCCACGAGGATCAATACAACATCTCACTTAAGTGTTACACACCCACATCCCATTCTTCTTTCCCACTGTGCCCACTTTATCCAGCCAAATCCCTTGTTCATTTTTTTACTCCATCTGTGCTTTTGGCATCAGAGCTTCTTATCCTGCTTCCTCACTTCTAATTCTCTTTATCTTCCTCTCTTTTAATCACATTGATCTCGCAGTGTCACTTTGTCTGCTGCGTTTTGTTATCTTTCTCTCTGTTCTGTTACATCACCTTTATCTGTGCTTCCCGTTTAAAGCTGGCAGCTCATCGGTTCTTAAAACCACAACAAAAGCATCTGCCCCAGCTTGTCAGCTACATCTGTGGGCGCCCACACACACACACACACACACACCGTGTCCTGTTGGTCTTCTGTCCCTTCACCTCCCGCCCCCGTCCTCCTCCTGTCGTCCCCGCTCCCCTGCTCGGTCTCTTTCCGGTGTCCTCCTTCCCCGTGGCCATGCTGGAGCGCATGTCCCGCCGCTCCCGCTCCCTGCTCTCCCTGACCCTAACCACTCTGGCTCTGACCCTCTCCATCCTGGCGCTGTGCACCTCCTACTGGTGCGAGGGCACGCACAAGGTGGTGAAGCCTCTCTGCCTGTCGCCTGTCAAAATGAAGAACTGTGGTCAGAACAACAGCGAGCCTTACACCACAGGTACGGGAACACTGCGCGTCAGAGGGCGCCTTGTCCATCGTCGTGTCTCACACTGCTTCTCTTCAATCTTCCGGTGGTGCCACGTATGATCGGATAGCTTTGTTACAGCCTTTTAAGCACAGATTTGTGCCCATCAACGACTAAATGAACATCTTCACATAGCAGTGCAGAACTGCAGATTCTCTTTTGTTAAACGTTATGAGAACAATCCCCGAAAAAACCTCGGCTGCTTAAGTTTTAGCACAAAACCTTCAAACCAAATGTCTTACAGTTGAATCTTCTTTCTCCCTTAACCAAGCAGTAAATATGTCTGATGTTTTTTTCCCATTTGATGAGTGAGATAAACTCCCAAGATGCTCTTCCACAAACATATACTGATAGGGCTACTTGGGAATTTGCATATTTTGCATATTTATCCCTTTTGATGCTACATTTTTTTTAAACCCCTCTGCTTCCTTAGCAAAAACCTCAGGGTCAGAACTGTTCACCTTTTTTCCCCCCTGTATGCATCACCCAAGCTGGGCAGAGAGCTGGTCTCAGCTGCAACAGCTGTCCCCCGAACGGCTCTCTCCCGCTGTTTCGGCTCCAAATCCATCTTCTGTAAGGAATAGTGCTCCGATGTTGCTGGGGAAACAACTGCAGCCAACTTCATTAGGAAATAGGGCCTTCCTTTGGCCAGGCCCTCCTCAAAAAGATTCTGGTACTTGGCTTTCTTTTGTTAGTGAGAGATGGAGCTCCTAGTGCCACATAAGCTCAGCTACTAAGATGGATTTTGTGCTGCTAGACATTACCGTGTCTGGTGAAAGAGAGGCTATAGTCCCCGCTTTTTCCTGTCAGAGGAAAACCAGCCATTTCCTTTACAAAACTGACAGAGTAAATTGTTTTTGCTCTCTTTAATTTTGACACAGGCATGCCTGCAAATATTTTATCCTCCTCTGTCAGTATATGACAACAAAGTTTGTTAAAAGACAAATGCATTCAAATGTGAGCTGGCTCCATATGGAACTTATTGAAGGAAGCACCCTAAATTTCAAGTCTTTTAAACTTCTATTAGGGTTAAATTAAATAAGGCCTGAACCCTACAGCTCACCTGGGGAGAAAATGATGTGCAGTAGGAAGTGGGACATGGTCCGTTGTGACTAATCACACTTTCCGTTGCAACATGTTCCTACAGGTATCATTTTGCTTTTTTGGTTTGGATTACCCTAAATCAGCAGGGCCTAATGTTTCCTTGGCATTCTGCCTTTGTGGGTGCAGCGGACCGTCACTTCTGCGGAGTCAATGACTGGAATGCTTATTGGAAAACTGCAGAAAAAATATTCCTGTTAAATGTTAAATGAATGCCACAAGAAGTCAAACTTCCTCATGATGTAATGTTGGATTGCACAATGGTAAATTATCACAGGTGTGTTTTGGTGTCTGCAAACTTGTTTTAAAATAACTGCCACTGAATGAGGAAATATGGTTACACAAGTAATGATTTACTCCATTTTTACACATTCTCTTCAAAACAAGAAATACCTGGAACTAATCTGACAGGATAGATTGAGATTATTCCAGTTTTAATCCCTTTTTGTCACAACCTCAGTGCTAGAATGCACATAATTATGGCTTAGTGATAATCTGTAGAGCGTGATTGTGGCTCCCAAAGGTTTATTCAACAATATTGGAGGCAGAGACAATACCTGCTCTCCAGTGTGTGCATCATCCTTAATCCACTTTATCCAAAGTGCGATTTCTCATCACTTCTTTGTGTGTGCTTGGACATAAGAAGGTCACATCAGTCACATTGATGCACACCTGATTCACAAATCGCACATGCTGTAACAAGGGGCACACTGACAGGGCTGCACGAGACTGCATCACAAAACGTGCCACAACGGAAATTTTCAAATAAATGAATTATGGTTTCTAAAAGATATGCTCAAACAAAGCTATGGAAGGACATTAAGGGGTTAAAGCAGCTCCACTCACTTGCACACAGACTGCAGAAGGTTTCTGACAGGTGGGTCTTTCAAACTAATTTTAGATTAAAATTTTAGGGTTGGGTGAAAGGTGAATTGTAGTGTTTTTTCGTCTTGCTTGTTTTTAATTGGATCTTCACCCATGTTGACTTAAACTAGCCCTCTGCATATGTTTGTGTTAACAGTGTAATAATTAGTAGTGTAATGCATTGGTTAGATACCACATCAGGAGAACAACAGTGAAAAGGTGCAAACAGGAGCCTGAAAAAGTGTTTCCTTGTGTTGTTTCATACAGAGAGTCCCACCCAGAGCCCCTACAACCGCACTCTGTCCCCAGCCAGGAGGGACGAGCTGGCCAAGATCAGACAAAGGCAGCTGGCCAATGCAGTTCACTACATCTGGGAGACAGGGGAAGACAAGTTCGCCTTCAGATACTTCCACACTGGCTTTTGGGAAAGCTGTGAGAAACAGAACGATGGTGAGAATTTCTATTATGAGGGTTTCAGTATTGGAAGAAAATATAGATAATCTGATGCTGTGTGAAAAATTAAGAGCATAACTGCTTAAAACCAAGGTGCCTATAGTAAAATGCACATTTTTTTACTCTATTATTGGTTTGATCATTCATTTTCAAACCTTGCTGATCTTGAACATGCAGGTGTGTGAAAACCCAATATCTATAAGGAAAGACAATGGAAATGTATGGTTCACAACTCTGCAAAAAAAAGAAACGACTTCAACTTTTCGCTGTTAATGTTTTTCTATTGTCTGTTCAATCACGGGCAAACTGAAAGCCAATGTACTTCCTTTTATAGCTGTTTGGGTTATCATCTTTATAAACATATATTAATCACATCTGTAAAATCTGCTGTTAGCAGGAGAGGTGTGTCGCAGCTTCATAGACTTAACTCCAGGGGAGACACAAGGTGAGCTGTGTGTCAATGAGCAGTCACCCCTTCAAAAATCTACATGGTTTCATTGAAGGTTGAAATGAAAGGTGATGTCATATTACTGATATGTGTACATATGTTTTCGTGTGCTGCAGGTGTGCTCTGGCTGTCGGTTGTTTCTGAGTTTACATATATTGGCCTGCTGGGGATGGGCTTCTTACTCATGTGGCTTGAAGTCCTGTGCTCCCACAAAGAGATGCATGCACTGAAAATAAATGCCTATGCTGCTATTTGTACCGTCCTATCAGGTAAGGGCGTCACTAAGTTTGACTTAATTTTGTTTCGTTTTTACAAACGTCATTCCTTAGAGTGCAGCTCCACCACAATATATAATTTCCAGGATTTTGTTCTCCTGTGCAGGTCTTCTTGGGATGGTAGCACACATGATGTTCACTACAGTGTTCCAGATGACAGTCATTGTGGGTCCCAAAGACTGGAGGCCTCAGTCCTGGGACTATGGCTGGTCATTTGCGTAAGTAGCTGCTCTTCATAGAAGGATTTAAAGTCTGTGTCGCTCAAGCATCTGCAGAAAACGCGGGTTCTTGACATGCTGCATAATTTCTCTTGACCCCAAACTCTTTTCCCTTCTCTTTTACTCAGCCTTGCCTGGGTGTCCTTCAGTTGCTGCATGGGGGCGGCTGTGGTCACCCTCAACTCCTACACAAAGACCATCATCGAGCTACGGCGCAAACAGAGAATCCGCCTGGACGAGGCAAGAGCCGCCACTCACGCCCCGTCCTACGATGAGGTAGTCCCAGGGGGCGGACTCTATTCCGTCAGTGGGCTCTTACACTGCCCAGACGGCATGATTGACGTGGCTTGGCCGCCAAACAACAGCATGGCTGGAGTGGGAAATGGGGACGTACCGACTCTGGTTTTGGTGGGAGGCTGTGGCCCAGAAGGCTGTGAGGACTGTGAGAGGGAGAGGGATGAGATGGAAGAAGCCTTGGAACGAGTTGATTCGCCTTGTTAGAGGATCAGTAAGGCACATTCAACTTCAAGGGCTGGATCGTGAGCTGAAAACAAACCCTGATTTGTGTTGTCATCCACCTTCTCTGAACTTTGACCATGCTTAAATCAAAACAGCACACATTGAAAATTTAAGACTATGGTGAATTTATGTTTCTCTGTGCCTAATTGATGGGAAGAAAATGTACAATCTAAATATAAAATGTATGCTTGTCTTGCTTTATTGCTTATTTAACAACCTGAATGCAGCTGTCTTGAAATTGGTCGGGTCATGTTCAAGTTCTGTCAAATCAATGTACAATAACATTCCCACATGTCTGACTTGGACATCCAGTATGTTTCCTTTGTCATCACGTTCCTTTTTTCATGGGTGAACTGATAGGTGCATGGTGTCATGTAATGCAACGTGTTCACACCAGCAGCTCAGGCAAACACGGTTTCTCGGTGGAGAGGGACAGACAAACCCGTAGAGATAAAAAGATTACAGAGATTTTGAAAAGTCTGCTCTCTCATGTTGAACAGAAGATTATGTGTAAACCAGTAATCCCGAGTTGGATGGAACGAAGGCGGAATTGAGAGGAGAGATGTGAAGGGACGGAGAGGAGCGGGTTGTGAGGGGACAGAATGAAAGTTGGAAAGAGATACTGGCACGCACAATTACTGACATACACACTTTAACATCTGCGGCATGAAAACATCTGGAAAACAATGGTTTTAGGAGAGACAATCAAATAGTCCCAGTGTGTAACACACAATCGTCCTTTATAAAGCCATGGATACATTTACCTTTAATATCTGTAGGTTACACTTTTGAGATAATCCTGGATTTTCTGTCACAGATTAATACAATTGAATACTACTTGAAGCCTTAAGCACCATTTTTTGTCAGCCCCAATCATTACAGTCAAAAGTGTGTTTCTGGGTCAGAGTGGAATTTATCAGACGGATAAATAAATCGATTTCCAAACAACAGATGTATGAGAAAACCTTTAATTCATTGTGCAGTGAATAGAGAGTAACACTCGAGAGCTACAACCTCAATCAGTATTTTTCATAGTCTGTAAAAAAGCTAGAACAAGCTAACAGCGTGCCATGATACTTTAATAATTTCCTTGAATATTTTCTCCAGAATCAATCTTTATTTTTAAGTTAACTGGGAAACAGCATCTTTTATACCTAACAATGCATTTATTTTAGCTTCATATGTGCATATGCTTTTGCTCTAAATCGCCCTTTTGGTTGTACACATCTTAAAACACTGATGCTTTGCATATAAGAGCCTCTAATATAGATTCACTGACAATGGAACAAAATTGAAAACTTACTGAAAAGTTAGTTGCAACCAAAATACTGCAAGCAGAGAATATTTACACACAGGGCCAGAAGGGTTAAAACAAGAACCGAGGGAACATCTGAAGGAAAGTGGGGAAGATTAAAAAAGGATGTACAAAGGGAGAAAGTGTGAACATGAATGCCCTTCACTGCTTCATAGGTTCATAGTGGATCAGACGCATCGCATTCTCATTTTCAATCACTCCTTTGATGAATTCTCCTTCAGCCAGTCGTTCTGTGAGCAGAAAGAATACAAAGAAAAGATTTGGTTGTGTTAAAAAGATGGACAAGAAGAACAAAACACAGAGTTGGTAGATACAGGTTAAATAAGGACTCTAAATCTGCTCTTATCCCCTTTGTGTATGAGCACACACACGTGCGTGTAGGACACGGGCCTGCAACTCTCTGTCAAGGTTTCATGACAAATGTTTGGTACATACATAATAAAGATTGCATAATACAAGCTGCATTATATGTGCAGATGGTTCGCAGTTGGATTTATTTCTTCTATTCTTGTTAAGTCAAACAAATGCCTATTAAACACAGATTTTCTTTCAAGATGTTCAAACATCTGCTGAAGAATACTTGAAAGAGAGAACATAATTTTTAAATCCCTTCCCAGTCAAACGCTTCCATACTTTTTCCCTTTTGGCTCTTTTTCTTGTATATCAACCTCAAGTTTAAAATCTAAATTGTGGGGAAATGATCCTAAATAGAAAATTGTGTTCTTGTTTTACTTTTTCATTGAGCAAAAGAAAAATTGCAGTGTATTCATTTTAAGATGCGTAAATAGAGAGTTTTTGGTCATAGCGTGAGTTAGAGATGTCTCGCTAGCAAAGTTTAAATCCAAACAAATATAAGCAATTTACAGTAATTTACAGGATATTTCAAAATGTGACTACATTTCTATTTTAATTTCTGCAAGGATAAAAACAGCTTTCATTGATATTTTTTATACAAAACCTACGAATAAAGGAAATCAGTGTTCTCTATTTGGGAAGTTTAGATAAATCAGGACATATTCAAAAACGAATTTTATCATTTTCATATTTAAAAATATTATTTCACAAATGTTTTAATACAGAAAAACCTTAATTGGAAAACTTGACTGAGAGCGACCCGTTGTGTGTTTTCACAGCATACTGCGTAAATGCACGCATACCGTTATCTTTCTTATCGAAGTAAGCCCACAGCTTGTTTGCTCTCTTCTCAGGGGTGTTCTCATCCTCTGGTAGCTTCTTCTGCTCCTCCTCAGGGATGAGCTTAAATATAGCCTGAGGGGAGGAATGACAATACAACATCATTTTTCCTGAACATCAACAAAACACAGGAAAAAAAGGTGTGCATAAAGTGAGTTCATTAGAAAATTTCATGCCTTGATGAAATTTGTAGGTTTACTGTACATGCCAAAATAACTTATCAGGCTCACCCCCACAACACATTCCGCCACCATTATGTTTTTTTTAAGGACCACTCCGCCTGAAATGGGCTACTTAAAATCCAGCAGGATATAAAAGACTAAATGTCTGTACACTACAGAGTTCAGACGTTTTAAGAGTGTGTCCCATTTAGAAAGGAAGCAGTCATCTCCCACATTTAAGACACCTAGATTAACATGGATTAGTGCCAAGACTCAGGCCACAGGCCAAGCTCTGAGATGTCATGTCTTCTCTCCCTGGGCATGCCTTCAGTCTTTCCCCTCTGATCAGTATGCATCAGATTCTTACATAAAAACATCCCAGTTATCCAAATATGTTCTCCATATCAATATATAGGTTGGAATTAAAGAGATAAAAATCGAGCATGGTCAAGCAGTTGCTTATCCGTGAGACCCTGAATGTATTCATCAGTCCATCCAATCAGTGCGTTATTCTCTTTTACTGTATTTACTTCCTCAAATCCGCAGATAGAGAATAAGAAATGTTATGATTCAGTTATGTTCAAATGAAAAAGTATTTAGTTTGTGCTGGTGTTTTGCAGGCACTAAGAACCCCACCATCCAACAAATAAAAGTCTCGTTTTGTTTATATGTAAAGCTGTGCTAAGGTCATAGCTGTTGAAGCATTAAAATTCAGCTACTTCATACAGTGAGTGTAAACAGAACGCTTTTGGGTTCGGGCCAGTTGGCCAGGAAATAAATCCAATTATGATTCAAGCTGGATTCTCGGCTGATCTTCCTAAACCTCTTACAAATCTTTTTCATTTGTCTTAAAACTGAATATAGAGTCCTTTCCTACCTCCACTGAACTGACTGTATGAAAACAATTGATAACATGTATCAGAGTCACTGCAAACCCAGGAATAAAAAAAAACATGGATTAGAAAGAGGATCATAGATAGACTCTATTAGAGGAAGAGGTTAAGTGCGGACTTGCTAAAGAATTGCACTGCCTATATTGTCTGAGTGCTTAACCCATAATCACAGAGATTATCAAGAGGTCAAAAAGACAGGTTAATTGGAGAGGCAATCATGGCTGAGACCTACATACTATGGGAGGGATTGCACGTTTCTGCATAACAGCAACACTGTTAAGGTGGACCAAACAAGAAGTCCAAGAAAATAACAGGAGAACCTGACAATATAACAGAGCAACAAGCATTTAAAGCTGTCCAGCTGAATCAGCAGAGAAACTTCAACGAAACAAACGCTCACAACCTCTTTAGTTTAATACCAATGTAAATCTGTTTTGTGGGATTACATTATATTCATCACATCTGATGGTTAATCCTTATTCTTATTTTCCTGCAGTCAGGCCTGAAATCTTCATCTGACGACATGCGCAGGAAAATATTCTGATTTACTTATGAAACACAACACAGTGACGGATTGATGATAAAAAGACAAAAAAAAGTACCGTGAACTACTTGTCCACTCATGGTGATTTCTGTCTGACTGGTTTTGAAAGACCTCGTTTTCCCCCTGGATCCCCACTGTATCCCCCTTACCTGACATATCTCCTTCACTTCTGTCTTGTTGATGTATCCATTCTTGTCCACATCAAACAGCGAGAAGGCCCACTCCAGTTTCCGGGTGGTCTTCCCAGTGGAGGTCATGTGCAGTGCGATGATGTACTCCTTGAAGTCCAAGGTGCCGTCATCATTGGTGTCGAAGGAGCGAAACACATGCCTGGCATAGCTCTTGGCATCAGCTTCTGGGAAGAAGCGGGTGTAGATCTCCTCAAACTCTTCTGGTGTGATGCGACCCGTGGGACACTGCTTCTGGAAGTTTTCGTACCACTGGCAGATTTCAGTCTCAGTAAATTTGGTGCTGAGCTTCAGGTCCTCCAGGATCTCCTTTGATATCGCGCTGCTGGTGGCATTTCCCATGGCAGTGGCTCTCAGTGTCTCAGTGACTTGTCAGACTCAATGGCAAGTATTTGCCACCTCAATTCCTCCAGATGTCTTCTTCTCCTGTATCAAATGAGTCTTGTCTGTATCCAAATGTTTATTTTAGTTTTTTCCTGAAATTTTAGGAGACAAACGGAATCTTGCAAGACTCAGCAAAAGAAGTCTGATTTAGATAATTAACTTATTCAACTAATTAACTCATGAAGCCTGAAAACACTGTTGGCTACTCAGCAAACTACACAACGCTCAATGTTATAACGGGAAATCTTACCTGTGAGCTGTGTGTGCGGATGAAGGCTGGAGAACTGAGCGTCTGTCTCAGCCAGTGAGAGATAAAAGAGCACAGTGGGAAACTCTGTTATGGGAGGTGACAGGGTTAATTCTGTTAATGCGGGATTTAAGGTGGATAAGACATTGACTAAAATGAACCTGCTATTCCTATTTTCTATGTTTAGCTCAGGAGTCCTGGAAGGATACAACATTTAAGTGACCTGTAAGATTTTTCATCATATGTAGTAACTGTGCCATTATGTAATATTTCTTCATTGTTAAAGCTCATATGCCATGGGGGTGTCATTATAAAATTAATGTCATAAAAGGTTTCAGAGAATTCATGCAGACTTTTGAGTGGATGGCCTTGAGGTGATATCTGCACTGAAAGTATGGAAACCATCACTGCTCAATAATGGCATGTGTAGAAAAAAAGAAATTGTATAAATAAGATTTGTGAACACTAAGATGGACAAAGATGATGTTGAAAAGGGCCCTGTGGCCTAAGGGGTCATCGTTTTGACTTCCTTTAATAAATTAGACCCAAATCTTCCAAATTTGACATTGATAAGTAAAAAACTAATGCACTATCTATCAGTACCTATCTGAAAAGGTAATATCTGTAGTGGTTCAGATGTTCATCATGGATAAATAGTAAACGTATAGGTGCAACACTAACCTTTACATTAGAGATGAACATTTAAAATGTCATGGTAACAAATGAAAAACAGAGACCAGAAACAATGATTGTCTGAAATATTAGATGGTGTGTCAGCTGGCTAATCGCAGATGTTTTCTGAGAGGCTCTGTGGACACAAGAGATTTAAAAGCTAGCTTTAAGTTCTTCAGCATTACATCTTCTATTTATGTGACAATTGACATCTAAGTTCAGACCACCATCTGTCCAGGCAGTTTAACTCAGTCAAGCTCACCTCTATCTCCAATCCCACCTGCACCCCTCACATCTTTGTGACTGTGAGCCGCCTTGTTCCCGGACATGACCTCCTTCCTGTCATACAAAAGCTGTGTGTCCCATTTCATGCACTTTTCATTCCAAGATGGATTTGGAGATGTGAACTAAAATGTTTTTTGTTTGTCTATTGCTTGGTCCACATTTTGTGCAGCATATTGATGATTTCCCCTTCATTTTACGAGTTACAGGTTTTCTTCCATCCATCTCCATGATCTCCATTTCGTTTGCCACCAAGTATAACCATACTTAAAAGGTCGTGATAGCAATCAGCAGGGCAAATTAAAGACAGCCTTTGTCAAACACATATCCTCTATCAGTCTGTTCTGTTTATCTCTGCTTTGCATAAAACTGTTACCTTAATTATCCTGAACAAGCTGAAATAGAATGGAGGTGAGTACTACTCTTTACTCCTTCAAGAAAAGGAGAGACACTTCAAATAATTCAAATTAAAGCACAGCAACATGCCTGTTTTTTTTGTTAGCTTTTACCATGTTACATTATCTTTTCTTCTTTAGATATGCTCAGAGTCCATCTGTTGGATTACTCCTGCTATGCCTCATATATGCACTTAGCCAATTACAGGCATCTTCATCCTGTAAGTGTGAAGGCCAAAAGAATTACCTCCCCCTCTCCACCAAACAATCCCTAACATGTGACCTGCAGCCTTGGCTGGACTAACTGCTGTTGGCTGAATGGGTTAGGATTTGTGGTGACTTTTGAAACGTTTTATTAAAAGAGAAAAATGTCTCACGTCTGTAGTCAAAGCGCAGTCCCCATGAATAAACGTGTAAAACGGGATAACGTATGAAGGACAATTAGTTTTTCATGAGGTTGCTGTCGAGCATGAAATTTGGCTTCAGCTGCTGGCAAATAATGTTAAACCATGTCGGTCAAAGGGCAACAGAAGTAGACGTCAGTCTAAGAACACCTAATTAGGCCGGTGGAAACAACACTCTTTGCGGGGCAGGATTATACCTTAGTAATGGACTGTGTCGGGCTTCACCTGTGCCACAGTGTCGACTGTGAAAAATCAGCACTGTTGTTTACATGGATATACACACTTTCTAAAAAAATAATAACAGTATTTCAAAGTTGTTCTGAAGCTGCACAACTTAAAGTTTTAAGCGTATAAGCACTGAGAGCATATCTTGCACATGGAAGTGACATGAGACATGAGGAATGTGGAACCTGAACAGGACCATACTTATAGAGAAAAAAAGGAAAAAAATAAGTTCTCAACCCAAACAATGCCTAAACTGTGATTTTAAGGCTGAAAGCAAAAGGAAAAGAGGAAGGGAGTTGTTTCCAGATAAATATCTGTTAATGGGTCATAATGACGCGTAATGACAGACAAGAGCTTCCTCCTAAACACAAGGAAAGAGGGGAACAAACAAACTATGGCAACAATCTTGATGACTGCATCCACCATTTTGTGAGACCTCAAGTAGGCGAAATATGTGAGGACTTGGGCGTCTTCTCCCATTTCTACTCCCAGAGACCAGAGAGAAGGAGCAAATTAGGACTTTCAGTTAGAAAAAAAAAGTTTATAACAAATATATATATTTTTTAATTTTTTATTTTTATGAAATCATGGGACTTTTTGTATGACAGTCAAAGCAGAGACCGAAGCTGCTGGTCAACAGAGGTGAGTAGAGCTGCATTTTGGGAGTATACAGATTGTTTTTTTCTGTGAAATGGTAGATATTCATTTAGTTTCTGAATTCTGCACTAATCTATATGATACTCTAAGGCATATGTTTGTTTCCCATTCAGTTCTATCAGGCCCTATTCAACAGCAAAAACATGCAGGGACACTTTGTCACCACCTTCATGAACTTTTTGAAAAGTTCAGAGGTTAAAAGCTGTCATTTTTGTTCTGTATGTCTTTCAAAATGTGTTCCAATAATTTGTGTTGTCGTTTATGATCAAATTACTGTTTTCATTTTTATGGCAAAATTCAGATGTGTGGTTAAATGTTACAACTTACTGTCCGATTCAGTATGGATCTCAAAGCTTTAAACAGTACCAAAGGTGCATACTGGCATTTCATGAATTGATTCTAGAATAACAGAATTGAGTTAATTTGTGGCATAAATTTCATCTTAACAAATATCTGCCCGTTGGTTAATCAATTTATTTCTCTTTTACCTATAAGCTATATTAGCCTAATACATGTAAACATACACGGATACTATCAGATAACGAGACTTAGGTTGATTTCACCAGTCTTGGGAAGAAGTGAATCCAAATAAGAATAGAAAGGTGGGTGGCAGCAGGTTCATTTGACTTTTCTATTAAACTGTGTATTATGTTGTAGGACTAAGACAAAAGAAGTCATCTTTGTCGACAACCAAACAAGGGATAAAAAGCAAACATGACAGCCAAGATGGAAACCCTTGATCCCTCAGCTTTGACGGATGTCCCCTCCGCTGTCTCCTTCAACTGTAAACCTGAGACAGTGACTTTACCAGGTGGCGTTGTGTCGGTGGCAGGCGTAACCGTGGTGACCGGGGGCGTCGAGCTGTCTTGTGGATCCTGCATACTGGCCTTTGGTTTTTGGGGAACCCTCATTGGCCTCAGCTGTGTGGCTGTGGGGTTGTGGGACCAACTGACCCATCCTAGGGAGGGAACCTCTCACTTGCTGGGACTTGGGTTCGTGATTCTGGCTCTCAGTTTTGTGGTGACGGCCGGGGTGGCAGCCTTTTATCTCCTGACCAAGAAGAAGAGAGAGTTGACCCGTGAGGAGAGAGAGGATGGAAAACAAGTTCTTGTAGAGAGTGGGAGGGTGATCAAAAAAGTCACTGTATAAAAAGGCTTCAGTGGCAGAATTTTGAAGTAAGTGTTAAAAATTCTGCCATAAGGGTAACGCATACAAAAGTCCTTCACTCCTCTTGACCTCTGAACATATCTAAACATTTTCGCTCCATATCAGCAGCTCTACAGACCTCCTGTTGCTTGCTTTATCTTTTAAGCTGAACTATACACAAAGGTAGTTCCTGTTTTTCTTTCTTTATAGGGAAAAGAATAAAGCATCCTAGCCTGTTGTGTAATACTGTGCTGATATGTAAATATACTGAAAATGGCCAGGTTCTCTATGGAAAAGAGAGATTTTGTATATTTTTTCTACACTACTCTTTAGCTATTATCCCTTTAATAACAACTGTTTACACACAAATTATGAGTAATTCATGTATTAAGTGTCGGTTTGTCATATTGCAGCCAATTGTGCCCATAATACTGTACAGGTAACATTTGTGCACTTTTTCTGTTCTTTTATGATTGTAAACAAATAAAGCATTGTTTTCTTTTTATGCAGATTAACAATATTCTGACTTTCTTTTAAGTATTTCCCTGTTGAAAGAGCACTGAGCCCAACAGTCAGCAGTAACAAAGCAGGACTATCGTCACATTATTAAGTCTTAATAGAATCTTTATAGTTACTATCAACTATAAACTATTAGATTACCAAACATGTATGTTTTATTGGTATTCAGCCAACAATGTATAAATAAATGTATTTTTTGTGATAAAACATAAAATTATCATTATATTTATAATTGTTCAAATGCACTTTTATGCCAGAAAATTCCTGCTTTTCAACTGTGTTGAAAATGATCCTTGTTATTTTCAGTAAGTTGGGAGTAGCTCACTGAACATCACAGCATTTTGACTTGTTTCTAAATGGAGGAATTAAGGTCCCCCTTCACCATCCCGTTTCCCCCTTTTTTGTTTTACAAGTGTTAAGGGATATTTTGAAACTTGGCTGTGAAGCTGAAAAAACCAAGAAAACACCCAAATTAATATGTGAATAAAAACAAAGAGAATACAAGGAAATAAAATATTGTGTTGTTTCTTTGCTCAAAGGGGAGGAAAGAGACAAAGTTAACTGAGATGTTCTTGTTTAGAAATCTGACAAAATAGGTGGATAAAACAGCATTCCAGTATTTTCTTTGCCACAAATAGTTAATTAAGTGCTTCACCTATCATTATGACATATATTAATAAGTTACAGTCACAGCCTCTGTGACATTTGGGGTTTTAAATGGATTATCTGAAAAATTTGTAATGATTTTTGATGATGAGCCAATGATGTAATTAGTTTAATGGAGGAAGTGTCATATGTAAAACCCTCTCTTGGTATTAATTTTCAGAAAGATAAAGAGCTAGAACCAGAAAAGCAAGAGTCACATCTCACAGTCACGGAGACATGAAGTGTGAAAAGGTGGACTAAAAAGAGGAATGTGTGCGTTTGTATCTCCATCTGCTGGAAGAAACACAAACTCCACACCATGATATTTCTTTGCCCGGATTTCCTCTCGTCTCCTTGCACAGTGACATTCCTTTTAATTATCTTTTTCACACTGATTTTCACGATCACATGATAGTGTAATGCAAACATCTGCAGATATGCGTCAATACCTTTGTTCCAGCAGATATTTTTGACTTTGCTTCTCACTGTCCACCTGAACAGCCTCACACCGTTCACTGTGCATACAAAGTCAGCTTTAAGATCCCGCTCTAATCACATGGCGTGGAAAATAAGGCGAGTTCTCAGGCATGTGAGGCATTTCGACAGGTATCGGCCTTGGAAAGGCTTTACTGGGATCACCTGACAACCCACTGTAACCTCCTTAGTCACGTGTCATCGTTCAAGTTTCAGGAAACCTTTTTTTTCGACTTCTGAAAACAAAACTACTCAAATCCCGCCCCCTCTCGTAATTTATTGGTTGGAGGCACGACCTCTGCGCTCCGATTGGACAGACCGGAGACATGTCTGTGCACGTCAAAATGAAACAATAAACCCTTCTTTAAACTGCTTCCAGTATAATTGATATCGTCGGCGGGAGAAAATACGTCTGAAGTGAAGTGTTTTGGCGCAGTCAAATGAAAGCCAGCGGGACATAGTCACGAAGGTGAGTGTGTTGAGTGACGGCCGCAAAGCGCGTCGTGTCAGCTTGAATTTTTTTTTTTTTTTTTTGGCCAAGTCAGAAGTTTGTGAAGTTGCGGTCAACAGTCTCTCAAGGTGTCCACTGTCAATCACGTTATTTATTCATACTGTATGCCAGCAAGTGTGTGACATTTGCAAAGCTCCCCGCTGGAGTCTTTTCTTAGCTCACAAGGTGGACCGATAATCCCACTCCCCGAGCCGTGACACGGGCTGTCATGTTTGTGTTTGACTGGGATCTGGAGTGGTTGTGTTCTCCTTGTGTCCGTCTGCGGCGCGTGCTGAGCGGCTCGGGGCTTTGTGTGTCCGTGCCTCATCAATATTAGTGTATCATATTAATATTTATAATCCCGGCAGCGTGAATAAAGCCAGAGAGTCAAATGGGCTGCTGAATACATTAGTATCATCCTTTAACCTCCTGTGTTTATTTCCCGAGTAATAATATCCCCCAAATAACAGACAAAACTAGATAGTCCATATGTTATAAATGGTGTTTTCCTGTCGTTTTCAGACCTCATAGAAAGTCTATTGTGTTGGGCCAAAGCACCTTTTATCAACACCTTTTATTAGCATTAGAATCATGACAGAAAGTATACCAGTTGTTGGATCTTGTCCTTTATCAGTGTATTTTCCCAGAAGCCTTGAAGAAAAAGAAGTAGTTGAATAAGGATTGTACATTTGAAGCAAAAGGGATGTTAACAGTAACTTAAATTGCCACCATACTTATATGATAACAGCTTTGTTTCTGACTAAAATGTGGCTTCAAATGGAATTCACAAAGGCACCCCTTCGGGCTTCTGTGTTCTTTTGTACGCCTGAATGCTGATATTTCATTTCACATTCTCTCGGTGTTTACACTTTCGTGCTCATTCAACATTGGCCCTCCCGTTCAGAAGTTTTTGCTTGTGTACGTGGCTAAGTTTCTATATTTCAAAAAGTCTTCCATTCTGTTTGTTACAGTTACACCAAGATACACCACAGAGAATGGGATTGTCATGATGTTTTGCTTTACCACTTTTTCAGGATGGGCTCTCGCACACCTCCAGATGTCATCTAAACTCAAGACTACAGAAATGACTGGCTAGGTGCAGTCCAAGAAGATTCTGCGCTTGTCCACAACAACAGAAACATGATTCTGTTTCGGATGGGTGGTGCTGGAGTTGGCAGAAATGTTGGCTAAACTTGTTATGTTAGGTGTTGAGGAAGTATAGTCATAAAACTGGCTCACACGTTTGAGTGTTTGCTTTGATGGTGTTGCATGTAGTTGAGCTTTTGACGTAAATAAAAGGAATAAAAGCCAATCTGCGGATGGAGTACAGTGAGAGAGTGCTCTGTGGGACGGGGGAGGTGGAGCTGGACCCCAACATCGTGAGTGAAGAGGCTGGAAAACTGTATTCAGAGCTACAGGTGAGGTGTTCTGACTTTCTGAGTGGTCACTGTTCCCAGACAAACAGCATGAAACTATTGTTTCTGCCTTCTCACCCTGCTGTACCCTGCCACAGACTGTTATTGAGACTCATGGTGAAAGTGTGGTGGAGTCCCTGGTTCCCATATTTGTGTGGGTCCTGGAGGGGCTGGCCTCATGCAAAGCCCAGCTCAGAGAGCGGGAGGAGGAAGTGGAGAGGGAGAAAACTGAGCGAGAGGAGCTGCTGGAGAGATACCAAGCAGAGAGAGCTCTGAGGAAAGAGAGTCAAGAGGTGGGAGGGTTTACAGTGTATGTTTAAGTGACCAGGTGTGCTGTGAAAAAACAGTTTTTTTTTTAAAATCTGTGTTATATTCCAGAGGTATCTGGAGCTGGATGACCAAATCGAGCAGGAGAGGAGAGCCGTCAGGGGGAGGGAAAAGGAGCGAGAACAACGAGAGCGAGATCTCGAGAAGAAAGCACGAGAACAAGCCGATCAGTGTAAGCATTTCCACATGAACCCCGGAGTTGGTCTTATCTGTTTTTTGTCTTATGCAAATATCATGAGGAGATATTCAGGAGCAGCCACTGGTCACACAATCGGATATCTAAATTGGGCCTCTCTCCCTTATTGTGCTAGAGATGGATTCAATCTGCCGATTCCACACATGTTCTCTTTTCTTGCAGTGGTGGCCTTGGAGGAGCAGAAGGCGAATCTTAGTAGAGAGCTGAGTACACTGAGACATACTCACAACAAGGTTGGTGTAGCCCAAATATTCCCATTCTCATCTTCATTTGGTAGATAATAGAAAATGTTATCAGAATTTGTTGCTCAAGTTTTGAGTTATTTTAGGTTTTAGCAAACACTGAACCCAACTTTTTGTGCCAACATTAAAAGAGTCCGTTTGACAACTCTCATTGGATCGGCCAAAATCGTGCGCGACTGGGAAGTTTAGGTAGGGCATTACAAATCTGACAGACAGTTTTGAAGTGACACAGATCAGGAATGTGTCCTACAGCCATCTCTGAGCTAATGCGTATTTCAAGATAATTTGTTCTGTATCAAGTCACATCCAGTTTGCCATGGTCTGTAAAAAGGGGGCAAGCTGATCCCTTTAGATGAGACTAAAGTGATTTACATGGTCTGAAGCAGCCCAGAAACCACAGACCTTCCGTGAAGAGTAAACTGGTGGAGTACCACTTCTAATAGCCAACAGGGTAGACGTGAACATTAGAGCAGCCCCAGAGTCAAAACTGAGCTTTAGGTCTAATCCTAATTCCCTTCCTTGGCCCTTGCACGGAGCCTACCTGTCAGGCATTTAAGGACCGGTGCTCATCATACTATCCAAGTTGCCGCCCACATCCTTTTATGGGGAGGCTGACCAAAAGTGCTTTTGTACTTGTTAAAAGAAGAACAAAAGGTCAGAAATAGTTATCTGTGGTTTATGAAGTAATCAGTGAAGGCAGTGAATCCCAAAATACATCTGAGCTGTTTGTTGGGTGGATGAATTAATCTAACAATAAACTTAAGATTGTCCTTTACAAGCCTGACCTTTTGGTAAAAAATCCAACAGAAACTAAAACAAATAAACAAACAGAGCATGTTAAACTCACGTGCCTAATAGTATGATATTTTCTATATTATATGGATATTTCTGACCACCTGTAACAACAAAAGTTTGGGCAACAAATTCTTCTCGCTTCCATGGTATTCATTACCAACATAGGCCTTCATTTTCCTGGCTGGTTTCTGACATGTTACTGATCTTCCTCCTCTAGTTGACTCACACATATCGGGAACTTCTGGAAAAGAGGAAGGATTCTGAAAGGGATTCTCCTTTAAGGTTGTTCTCCACTCTGTTGCCTATAATGCATGCAGGTTGTCATACAGAATGACTAAAAGTACTCCAAAGTGTCAGCTCCAATGTAGAAAACATAATGAGCTGTTGAATAAGTTTGCACCAGCAAACACATGGAGACATTTTCGAAATGTGCTTCATTTGATAACAGTATCGAAAATAGGGATTTCTGATGCTTGCTATCTTTCATGAAGGTTATGAGGAGGCCAAACCTTTCAAGACCTCTACTTTGTGTTTATTTAGGAATCATGTGCGTCCCAAGAATACTGACTTGTCTGAATCCATCGTTAATGAAAAGGTGAGGAGATTTACTCCCAGTGGGTTTATCAAAGTTTCTATCCAGGATAGTTTGAATGATTTTCTCCCGCTTTTTGTTTTTCATAGATTATTCAAAGGCCACATTCAAACTCTGGTCCCCCAAATTTGGATGAAAATCTCTTGACCAAGAATGAAAAATCAATGCCTTTAGCTGCAAAGCCTTCTGGAGATCAGATTCTCACTGACATCATTAGCTCCACCCCTGAGCTGACACAGTTTCACAACTGTATAAAGGCAAGGTAATAACCCAGAACTGGAGATTTGGATGGACTCGTGGCTGAAGGAATCACTAAACCTAAGCAAACATCTCACACATCTTTATTTCTCTGTATTTCAGCACCCCAGTGAGGTCTGACCCCGAGGAGCCACTAAAAGATGAGTCACAGGCTAGCTTAGAGGAGCAGATGAGGGAATCCGAGGAGCATAAAGTGGAAGAGAAGGGAGGAGAGGTGCAGACAAATGACCAGGAGGAGGAGGAGGATGAAGACGACAGCATGGAGTGGGAACTCCGTAACACGGACTCTGTATTCTCTGAACTGTCAGAGCTGAGTCGAGACTATGTAGAGAGTGTAGACAGAGGAGCCAGTATTAGAGGTAAACCAGATCTTCAAATGTTCACGTGTTGTGACATACTGTAATATTCTAGATAATATTCTTTATAACACAGAAAAAGATCTGAATCTGACAGGAAGGCTGTGTTTAGCAGCTGTTAGAAAAATTATTTGTACCCTCGCAAAGCCACACTTCATGTTTTTTTTCTTTCAATATATTTTTCTTTCAACTTTTATTCATTGCTTTTGGACATGAAAGATTAACACAGATTAAAGTTAGTAAAACGCATTTATGTCAGATTTAATTAAGTCACTTTTTTTTCTGTTTAGGCAGCACAGACCAGTTAGAAGATGTTCTTGCTCAGTTTGAGGAACTGAAAGTCACGCAGTGAGTTCTACGCTGATTATCTGGACTCTTTGGGGGATTTTGCTTCAGTAGAAACTAACAGATACCTAATTTTTATCTGTTGGTTGTGTCTTTCCTTCAGTGAGTTAGTCGAAGCTGCCCGAAAGGCTTTGATATCTCGTGTAGTTGAGCTGACGGATGACCGCTCAGCTCTCATCCTGGAAGTTGCCTCTCTTCAGGAAACTGTGTCGAGATTAGAGGGGAGGTTGAAGGAGAAGGAAGAGGAAGTGAAGAGGTCTGGAGATAATTTTGAATGGTAATGTGTAACATGTGCATTATTGGTTCTAATTTGTGAAATAAAATGCGCTCACATTTTTCCACAGACTACGGAGAGAGCTGGAGTCGTGCCAGTCTCAGGATCCCGATGTAAGCCACTGCACGCCGGATATCAAAGACTTTTGGGGGGGGCATTGTTTTAATTGGGCTGTGTCGCATTCAGGCACTGTCCATGCGTCACTTCTCCCGCTCCGAAATGGCCCGTGTGGTCATGGAGAAGAACCAGTACAAGCAGCGTCTGTTTGAGCTGCAGGAGGCCATGAGACACAGTCAGTCTCTCAGGTAACGCCGGCTGTCAATAACAAGTCTTGGTGTTTTTATGTATCATGCTTTGATTTGATGGGATTTTCCTCAAAGATACTCCAATAACTCAAATACGTTTAAGATTATAATCCAATGTAACTTTTTGACTTCCTTTATAGAGCAACAAAGGAGGAGAAGTACACAGAGGAAAGGAGGTCAGGTGTTTGGAGAAAGTAAGTTAATCTTCTCTCATTTTACAGACCCGTTAAAGAGGGGAGGTTTTAGTGCCGGTCCATCGCTCCTGAAAGCAGCAGAGTATGCTCATAGATAAAGCAGGCAGTAAAGCTGCCTTACGAAGATAATGTATTGTAAGAAAAATATACAAATAAAATGTAAAAGATCAACGACTTGATATAATCCTTTCCTTTTTGAAATAAGATTCAACCGCCTGTTTGGCCTCACCAAGGGGCCGCTGGTACCACCTTCTACATCTGCAGCGTTCCTCTCATCTTCACCTTCACTCAGCCGCTCTTCCTTGGGGTCTCCACAACTCTCCTCTCCCATTCAAACCCAGAATGAGTAAGTGACTGTTTTACTTGTGAGCAAATTTCACTACCGTTTCCCTCTTTGTTCTTTGTCGGTTGTTTAATTTGAAAAGAAGTCAATTCAGTCACCTTAGTGAACAGACTACTACTCTACTATTACTTACTCTTGAAATCTTTGAGGAAAGTACAAAATGCTTTGCTCTATAGTGACCAACCTTTGGCAGAATCCACAGTTATTCATTAATTTCTTTTCAGTTAATTACGAGATTAATTTTTGTCTAGGTCTGGTTCTCCTTCTGTTGTTTCTCCGCGTGTCAGGAGGAAGGAACTCTATAGAGAAATACGCTCCTACATTTGGCGGACTCTGGGAAAACGACAGATACATGGTTGGAGCACACTGCTGTCAAGCACACAGGTAGAAGGAAACTGTTTCATGCTTTGTATGTGTTAGCATATTAACCGCCTTCCTGTTGTTATTATTTGTCAGGGCAGTACAGAAGCATAATATTAAATTAATTGTTTATTAAATATCCTTGTATGAGTCCCAGGAACCTGGACCTGAGCCTAAAGATGTGCCTGTCCTGGTCCAGCTTAGACTGCTGGATCAAAGAGACTCTACTGCCAAGGTGAATGATGATCTTTTAAAAAATCTTTAAGGATTAAATAAAGATTGTAACTCTTGTGTTTCTTTCCTCAGCTGAACTGTGCGGTTGCAGTCTCACCTGAGATCTCAGGAGAGGCCACAGTAAGTCTATCATTATCCCGGTCAAATTGAGCCTCAGTCCATCTCTAAATATGACCATACAGCCATGACTAACATCTCATAGGCACAAGTTGTTTCGTGCCTCTCATCTTTCCACACCTCTCATTCTGCCAGTGTTCTGTGTGGGTGGTTTCTGGCCCTGCCTCCTGCAGTGATATTACAGTGATTGATCCGGCACGGCCCAACACAGTACTGGATCAGTTCAGCCTCCCTCCCACAGCCCCTGCCCTCTGCATCTGTGCTGTGCCCCCCATAGGTCAGTGCTGGCCAGAGGCTTGTCCACAGCCACCTGAAGACAACTCATCTCATGTGTTACCACGGCTGCTGCTCCCAGCCTTACTGAAAAACACTTGGAAATCCACACTGATTAGTCAGCATTTCCTCTGACACAGTATTTGCTCTTTAGGTAACTCTGCCGGAAGCGTATGGATTGGAACTCAGGAAGGAAGGTAGCTTCAGCTGAATAAGTAGCTCATTTCGCAGAATAAGATCAGTTGTTTTTTTTCAAGCAATGTTACCTTACAGACAACCACTTTTTAATCCTATTTACTTCCTTTGTCAGTATTCTGTTGCACCGAGCCTCTAGTGACAGGAGGTGCTGTCTGCAGTCCGTGTGTCTCTCAGAAGGAGTTCATTCACTCACGTGAGTCCAAGATTTAATGTTTAACAGATTTAAGTAGTTTCCAGCATGTAGTTTTCCACCGATGACAGGATCTACTTTGTGTCCGTTCAATCTTGCAGGTACTCCAACAGTCAGGTTATAGCTGGTTTAGGCGACGGGGCATTGGCATTTTTTTCACACAATTCAGGTATGAATGACTGTCAGTTTTCTGTCAGTCACAGCTTCAGTTTGCATGTTTCAAAAAGTGATACGTAGTGAAATGTACTTGTGGGATGTACAGATGGCTGGAATCTGCAGTCCCACTCTGTGATGTCGCTCGGATCAAACCCTCTGCAGCCCATTCGCTGTTGCCTTGCAAAAGGTGGCCGTCTTTGGGTGGGATACTGGAACAAAGTACACGTGGTCGACACAGAGAGCAAGAAGGTGGAGGTAAGAGGCCGGCGATCCATCCGGCGTAGATGTTGGCGAGCGTACTGCCTTTAAACATGCCCTCATCATGTCTTATGTGGCTCTTCAGCAAACATTTTCAGTGTCGGAGCGCAGTGAGCAGCAGGTCCGCTTCCTGTGTGCTGGAGGAAGTGGCGTCTGGGCGTCCTGCCGACTGGACCCGGTCCTCAGGCTGTTCGATTGGACAACTGGACGGCCACTGCAGGAAGTCGACTTCGCTGCTTTGGTCACAAAAACATTAGGTGTCCAAACCCCTCCTTACCCACATGACCGATGCCTTCGAGACCACCTGCTGAAGATTTAAGCTCTCTGCACATCTAACCCTTTTCTTGTCTCTGCAGGCCAGCCGTACCTGACGCTGTCACCACTCCAGATCTCTGCTCTAACTGTCATCTCTGGACGTCTGTGGGTGGGCACAGGAGGTGGTGCCATTTTCTCCATCCCTTTATCTATAAGTACGTTTTATTCTTTAAATCCTATATAATCATAAACATGCTGTCTAGTATTAATCGTGACACCCATCTGCAGCTTCAGAGGACGCCTCCATCCCGTACAGCCTAACTGCATCAGCCCAGCTGTCCTACCATGGACACAGACAAGCAGTCAGATACATTATAGCTGCGCCTGGTAAGAACTGCTCTTTGACTGCTTCAACATTTTCACTTTTACAACAGTTTGATGAGATCTTTGTATCTTTGGGACATAATGGTTATGGTCACCCCACAGGTTGTTTGATCACCCCCCCTGGCAGCAGCCAAGTCACTCCTGCTCAGCTTATCATCAGTGGAGGAGAGGGCTACATCAATTTCCGCATTGGTGGGTTTAAGGGAAAATAGTGTCCCGTAGTGTCAAATAAGACAAATCTTTGACGAACGGTGTGGTCTGAGCTGTGATTATTCAAAGTCTAACTCGTTCTCCAACTTTTCCAGGAGATGATGCGAGTGACGACTCGACCGAGGTGCCCCAGGCCACACCCCAGCGCTCAGAACGCAGTCACATGATAATCTGGCAGAACCCCGCTCCCTCTGTGCCCAGCCCTGCACTCTGATGTCGTTCGGCTCCTGACTGAGCTTGCAGAATAAAGCAGATGTATACGACTGCATATGGAAAGTGGTGCTTTCGTGAAGTGAACTAAACCAGCATCTCAATGTGGCAGCAATCGAAGCATCACTGAGAAGTAGCCGGACTCTGCTATTTCGAACTCGTTTACCTCATTTGTTTGTGTGCCTGTCTTTTGACTGGATTATCGAGATGGATGATGATGCCTCCATGTGTGCCTTGATCGATGTATTCATCATCGCTGTATATTTGGTCGGTGATTTAACTGCCCGAAAGAAATCTGCACTAATGGTTGATTCAGTTTCCCAGACTTAAAAATCTCCAATAGATTTATTTCCCTTCCTGAGAAAATGAAATCTTTGCTGAAGTTAAGGCTAAGGTCTCTGCTCACAGAAGTGTGTGCAAACTGTTTCTTTTTTCAGTTTTTGGTTAACTGAACTAGAGAGTTTCTTTTTTTCTTTTTTTATGCATAAGGACAATCAGACACTTTATTACCAATGATGCTGCATGTCTGGTGACACCTTCTCTTTTGGTTTGCATTTTTGCCATGAGTATTAACTCAAATTCTAGTATTTGTCTTAAACTAGAGTGATTACAAATCTCAATGCATTTTAAGTATGTCTTGTGTAAAGACATGTCTCATATCCCATCTCTAAAATGAAAACTAGATGCCTTTGAAATGTATTTATTTTCTCGTTTAGTCATTTGATGTCTTTGGCTTTTATGAAATACTGGGCTGTGTTTCAAATTTAAATTTGACTACATGTGAAATAAGGGAGAGATGCTCTCACAAGTATCCTATGCAGTATTTGTGTGCAGTTAGATTGTGCACCCTTTTTGATGTCATCTTTTGAAAGTTCTTGATTATGCATTCTGAATAAAAATCTGCACAGGTAGAAATGCATTAAAATGCTTTCTGTTACAATAGTACCTTTCAGTTTGAGAGATTTGACAATATTCTGCCATCAGCTGGAACAGAGAGTTTTATTCTCCAAACAGTATTTAATACACAACACAAAGTAACCAAAACAGAGGAAACAGGCTCTCTTGGTTTGTTTCTTATACAAACAAAGATAGATAATAAAAACAGTTTTGAATCGGTGAGATAGTGTCTGAATGACTCATTTTCTTGGGGAGTTTTGTCCTGCTGCCTACTTATTGCCTCCTGCAACGAAAACCGAAACAGGTCATTTAGTCTTTGCCGTGGATGGCTCCACCTTCTACGATGGACTGCTGTGAGTCCTGGGGATCCGTATCTTGCGGCTCAGGGAACGGGCCAGTCGGTCCACAGCTCCAACCATCGCCCCACTAAGCTCTTTCTTGGAGGTCAGGCCCTCAATGTTGCCACTGTACCACATGACCCAGCCTGCCAAGGAAAACAACACTAAAAGGGCTCCCGAGTACACCAGCAAATCCCCAAAGTCTTGACCTTGGATTTCCAGTGGAGCGAAGACGCCCAACAGAAGGGATACGACACCCAAAAGATCCATCACCACGGCAAACACCAGCGCCAGCTTACAGTGGGACAGGCCATCATACTTGTGTGCCATGGTTACGCTGGAAGAGAAGGGGGAATTGTAGAAATGTGGCTTGTTAACAAAACAAGCTTAGACACAAAAGCAAACAGCCAAGAGGGCAATAAAGAAACATTATATAGCTAAATGAATGAATAAAAAAAGTTAGATGTCAACCCAGGGATAAAATGGACTACTAAGAGTTATGCATTGAACTTAAAAATGAGATACAAACAAAGCATGTAGTGATGAGACAGAAGATGACCACTGAGGGTATAAAACAGCCAAGATGAAGATAACTATCTCTGCTCACAGAAGTAAAACAGAAAAGAAAAAGCTCGATATGGTTTAACTTTAACTTTAAAATCCCATATTAATATATTGCCGCTTTAGATTTGTAACGCGTTTTTCTCTTCACCCGCAAGCAAACCAAAACAGGTGCCACACCTGTTCTGAGCTTTTTTTTTCTTTCTTTTTTCAATTCGTCTATCAGCAAAGTTTAAAGCGCAATCAAATCTACATGTAACGACCGCTTTTTAACTCCAGAAAACACTTACCCTTTCGTGAAGCCAGAGAGATTTAAAATTTGATTTGTACTTAGGATTGAAATCGTGCGCTTCTGTGCATTTCCGGTGTTCTGCCAGGTAAGCATACCCAGTCAATACGCATGCGCATGACTTTAGATTTTTGTACGGGTAAGATAGTCTGACAGTATAGGTGTCAGATTAGCATATATGGCAAGCCGTTTTAACATAAATTCGGTTTCGTCTGACTATCTGTAATTACATTCCAGATATCTAAAATTGCATTTTAACTAGACAAAACTACATTTTGAATGGTAATTTAAGATATCTCTATTTACATTCTGACTAGGAAGAATAATAATTCAAGATATCTTCAATTACATTTTGACTAGTCAAAATTCCTTTCAAGATTTCTCAAGTGACGTCACCGGATTCGTCATTGGAAGTTTCACACATCCGTAATTATAATTTAAGATATCTCGAACGAGGGGCGGCACGGTGGTGTGGTGGTTAGCACTGTCGCCTCCCAGCAAGAGGGTTCTGGCTGGGTTCGAATCCCGGGGGAACCAGGACCCTTCTGGGTGGAGTTTGCATGTCTGCGTGGGTTCTCTCCGGGTTCTCCGGCTTCCTCCCACAGTCCAAAAACCTGCATGTTAGGTTGATTGGAGATTGGGGAAATTGCCCTTAGGCAATTGTGAATGTGAATGTGAGTGTGAGTGGTTCTTTGTCCTTGTACGTCCTGTGTGTGGCCCTGCGATGGACTGGCGGACTGGGTGTACCCTGCCTCTCGCCCGTTGACCACTGGGATAGTCTCCAGTTCCCCCCGCGATGGATATCTCGAACGTAATTATGACTAGTCAGTGTTGAGGTGTTTATCCGGCAGCAGCAGATTTCAACTAAGTACCAAAGAGCGGACAGTTTTCTTATTTTATTAATAAACATGCATGACCTCTCTCCGAACCGCACATCACACGTCTTATCATATACAAGTGATTGATTGAACCTGCACAACATTCCATATCAAAATAAGAGCGTCACATATTCACATTTAACAGTCAGAATTGCAATTTTAGATATCTGAATTAAGAGATTGCGTGTAAGCCCCTTTTTGGCTGTACTGAGCTGTCCAAACAATTGCCTGAACATTCAATGGCGCTGGCAGTTTTGGACAAAATTGTAAGAAAATGCCACAATATAGAAAGAGCTCTTCAGTATGGGATATACGGAGAGCGCGAAAATCGTGTACTTGAAGAATGCTTAAGAAATTTGCAAAGAATTTCTGATTTACTTTCTACCGACACACACAATGCCCTGATAAACGGCTTACGGGAGCTGAAAGTGCTACTATCGACCCATGTCCAAACTGGAAATGGGAAATATTCTGCAGCACGGGCCAGTTCAGGTAATAACTGGACGTATTTTTTTTATACTGTTGTAAAGCTATCTATCTCTTCGGAATTTATAGTAAAGCTAGCTAGCTCTTGATTTTGACATGCATTGTGTGAAATGCATAGTGTCACCTTTAGGAAACACAGGGACACCTGCTTGATCTTGAATTTACTTTCTTTTTATTATCGTCTTGTTGTATGTTGTTTTCAACTTTTTTTTGTACAAGCACTTTGAATTGTCTTTGGCTGAAAGGTGCTATATAAATAAAGTTGCCTTGCCTTGCCTTGCCTTACCTGTAGAGGACAGGCAGATATAGACAGAGAAAAGCAGATGTATAAAGTAAACATTATGCTAAGGCATTTGAATATGATTCTATATTAGGTGGTCGAGGTAGACCAGCAATTCATATTACAAGAGAGCAGATCGACTTTCTTTTGGCCCAAGGATACACGGTCAAGAGGATGGCAAACATCTTTGGATGCTCAACATCATTTCTTTATAAGAAGTCCAAAGCACTTGGTGTACCAATCAGGGGAAGGTTGACTGCAGTGACTGATGAAGACCTTGAAACTAATATCAGACAACTTCAATCCCTGTATCCAAATTCTGGGACGGAATCTAAATATATTACTTCTGAAGTAATATATTCAACAGTGGTGGTGCAGAATACTAATTATTTTATTATTTAATTTTAAGTGTCACAAATGATGATGATAAAAAAAAATCATTTATTTTATGACCAGATGTGAAATCTGAAACCTATATTTTGTAAAAGACTTCTTTCAAAATGTAAAATTGTGTGGTGGTTCAAAATAGTAAGACCACATGTCCTTCATTGAACCAGATGATGCGAGGCTTGTTGCATGCATGAGGACTAGTGGTTCCACGGCGTAAGGTCCGTGAGATGATGGCTCGAATCAACCCAATGGCAACTGCAAGGAGGTGGAGCAGTGCAGTGTCTCGACGTGTCTATCATGTGCCGTATCCCAACAGTTTATGGCATATTGATGGCAACATGCGTCTCATAAGGTATCTGAAAATATACAGAATGTATTTCAGAGTAGATGTATTACAACTAAATTCACTATACACATTTGCATACATTATTCCTTATGCATCTTTTGTATTTCCATTTAGGTGGGGCTTTGTGGTCCATGGTGGCATCGATGGATGTTCACGCTTAATTACTTACTTGAACTGCAGCACAGACAATCGCGCTTCAACAGTGCTATTTCATTTTCTCAAGGCAACAGGCCTCTATGGCTTACCTTCTAGAGTGAGGTCAGACCATGGTGGCGAGTATGTGCAAGTGGCACTGGTGATGAATCTCCTTCAGGGCATTGAACGTCGGAGTCATCTAACTGAGGAATCCATCCATAATCAGAGAATTGAGCGTCTTTGGAGGGATGTGTTTTTACATGTTCTGGAACCATTTTATAGCACGTTTTATAATCTTGAAGATTCAGCCCTCTTGGATCCCAGCAACGATGTGCACAAACTTTCTCTTCACATAGTGTTTCTTCCTGAGATTCAAAGACGACTGGAACAATTCAGAAAGGGATGAAACCACCATTCCTTGCGTACAGAAAACAATAAAACACCAACACAAATCTGGACTGAACGGATGTTGGCAAACATGGGTGCCAACAGCACAGCAACTAACAACGTATTATGTGAAAATTCCAGTGCATCAGAGACTCTTGAAGAACTTCTGCAACAGCATGGCCTTTGGCCACTACCAACTAGTGATGCTGAAGAGTTTCCTAGTGTAGTTGTAGAACCAACCCAAACCAGGCTCAGTCAGCAGCAACTTCAGTCAGTTAATCTTGCAGTCAATCATATTTCAGATCTGAAGGAGAAATACCAGGCCTGTTGTGCAGAAATTGCAAATGCTTTATTGATTTAAGTACATGTCACTATGTTTGAGGAGTGACAAACATCAAGAACATTTGATCAAATGCAGTGTTCTAAAGATACAATTACTACAAATAAAACTCAGAACTGACATAAATTGGTAACCTTACAAATGTAATTATAAAATGTTAAGGTGTTTAAAGACATGACAAATTACACATTCTGGAGAGGGAAAGAACAATAAAAACTACTTTTGAAATTTGAAAATGTTCATGTAGAAATCCACTTACCTATTTTAAGATATTCTGGAGAAAAATAGAGAGGATGTTTTCTCAGAAAAATATTTTAATGCACTGCAAACTAATTATGTTTGGTATTAAAACACCTTTTAGGGAGCTTTTTTGTGGACAGAAAGGTTGAAACGGTGAATTATTATCCAAGGAATGAAACTTTACTGGTGCAAAGTTGTAAAAAAAAAAAAAAAAACATAACTGCAATTATGCCTTCTCACCAACTGGTGAAAAATCAATGCGGGATGCCTGGAAGAATTCCAAAGGAAATGTGAATCAATGCCATCTCCAGCAATGTGTATTGGGATAACTTGATGTCTTTAGCACAAATTATTTAGATATATATTTCTCTCTCTTTATATTCATTAGAAAAGGTTTAACATTCATTGTTCTTTGCTACTCTTGAGCCTTCAATAGCTGTACCAGGAAAACATTCTCTTAAAGGCTTTTTTAGAAACTTTTGCACACAATAAATAATTCCAAACTAGGGATGCAAATGATCCATTAATTCATTAATCATTAGTTGATTATCTTATCGATCGACTTTCGATTAATTGATAAGCGGCGTTTTTCACCTGAGTTTCAGGGCTTCAATAGGGCCTTAATATAATTGAGTTATTATATTACATTAGCCAACATTATGATACCATAATTATATTGTATTATATTATACATTCCTCAAGTAATTATGCATTAGGAGAAGAAAGCAGACACGTTTTTAAGGTAAAACTAAATCTTTAATTAAAAAAAAACCTGGCTTAGTTCTTGCATTTGAAACAGACATAAAAAGAGAATAGAAGAAATTAACTAGAGAGCCAAACACCGCACTTCTTTTGGCCCGCTTCATTTTGTTTTCAACCCTGGTCTCTCTCGCGACACGAGGCGTGTTCTCGTTCTCACGCTGTGTTCAAGTTACAGTAAAGCGCTAGCACCCTCTAGCGGTTAATCGTGATTAATACATTTTGATCGAGCAACCTCTTGATCGACAATTAATCTAAAGTCGATTAACTGTTTGCATCCCTATTCCAAACATCTTTCTGTCCCATGAAAATGACCATACCTAAATGTTTAGTCATCCTACTGGTTAGTGTGTGCGCTGATGAATATGCTGAAAGCAAAAGTAGAGAACAGAACTGGGCTCAGCATCAGTCAGAAAAGCAGTGGCAAGCTTTGTAATATCTAATTAGTGCAATGTAATGTGGAGTTGTTTTATATTTACAATTGATAATATTTGTGCTGAATGTTGTATTTGAGAAAAACCCCTGACAAGCACTCTGAGTCAGACACAAAGTGCTGAGATTTTAAATGTTTGTACAAGGACAGAAACACATTCAACAATAAAAGCATTCCTAAAGCGATAATGTTCCCCTAAATTTTACTTTATATTTTTAAAACAGTCATATTCATTCTATATTATAAGTACAGTTATAAGCTACTTGTACTTTTTTCCTTGTTTACAGTTTAAAATTAAGATTTGAAAGACTAAATGTAATTTTGCAACTTTTACTTGTTTTCCCATCTGGAGTTTCCCTAAATGTTTTGAAAACCCCTGATTTTTTTTTTTCCAAATTCCAGAGTGATTAAAATTTGCTCAAATGGCAAGATGGCGGACTCTCACTGCAACGGACGAACAAGGTAAGGAGCCGGAGGGGGGGCTACCGGGCAACCGCGCTACCAGGCAACCGGGCTACCGGGGCCGGAGGGGGGGCTACCGGGGCTACTGCGCCCCCGGGCTCCCGCGATACCGGGGTTCGGAGCGGGGCTACCGGTACAGTGATATCGAACCGGGGTCGGTTGTCCGGGACTCCCCTCTGGGGAGGCCCGGCCACCCTCCCCCGGTGGCCGTTTTCCCCGATATTCCCCGGTTTTCCCGGTATTCCCGGTTTTCCGTTTTTCCGGGCTACTGCGGCAGCGCGGTAGCCCGCCCACTTCCTTGTTTTTGTCACATGACTAAAAACAAGTCACATGACTAAAAACAAACCAATGAGAATCTAAACTAAGGAAAAGCAGATTCAAGATACCGGGCTACCGGTGCCGGGGTCCGGTAGGGGGCTACCGGTAGGGGGATGCCGAGTGCCAACATACGTAATAATCTGAGAAAAATTATTCTTTTCCAAGGTTTTCAACTTGCACAGCCACAGAGACTGCAATTATATAGCTGTGTATATATATTTATGGGACGTGCGGTCATCCTCACAAGACAAAACATACGATGACATATTATTATTTGTCCGCCGATCTTTATGTATGACTAATTGCGATAATTTTAATTGTCAAAATCGCTGAAATTGCACATTTTCTGTTGAAATACGGGTTGAAACGTGATGTGCGGCAGCAAGGAGCCCAGCCGAACCTCTGATTGCGCAATCCATCCCAAACTGGGCCATTGGTGTCTGTCGGCGTATCGCTGCATGTCGCCAATATAATGTTTGCATATACGTTTCTATAGCCTGGTTTTCCAGTCTGGCTAATGTCTTCATCCATGTATGTATGAATGGATGGAATTCTATTCCTGTATTTGCCCTGATGTTAAAAAGCTACTGTAATGTGTTTATCCTATATTGAGTATTCACATTCTTACATTTTGAAACATTTTTTTGATTTTCCAAAAGATAATCTTTCCAGTCTCTAAACAAAACATGTCATGTTCTCAGGTATGACGATCTGACGGGCTAGGTATGACGATCTGACGGGCTAGGTATGACGATCTGATCAGATCAGCACACCTAGCCCGTTAGATCAGCATACTTAGCCCGTCAAATCAGCATACTTAGCCCGTCAGATCAGCATACTTAGCCCGTCAAATCAGCATACTTAGCCCGTCAAATCAGCATACTTAGCCCGTCAGATCAGCATACTTAGCCCGTCAGATCAGCATACTTAGCCCGTCAGATCAGCATACTTAGCCTGTCAGATCAGCTTACTTAGCCCGTCAGATCAGCATACTTAGCCTGTCAGATCAGCATACCTAGCCCTTCAGATCAGCCCGTCAGCATACACTTTGATAAGATTAATTTGCCATTTCAAAATGTATGTACAGGTATTCGGATTTGGTGTTTTTCGAAAGGTATGGCGATCTGACGGCTTCTCCAAGTGTTCGCAACTATTCGCAGTATCACGCATGCGCAACCATGTTCGCGCATGCGTAAAACTATGGATATGCTGGTCTGACGGGTATGCTGACCTGACAGAACAACGGCCCAAAAATCTCCGCTCCTCACCGAAAAAACTATTGTTTCTCCAACAAAAATCAAAGTCAATGTCAGGTGGAAGGTTTAAAGAAAAACTTTCAAAAGCATCAATAGCAGACAGATTTGTTGTCGGGCCATCCATCTCCATTTATGCCACTTCACAAATACTTGGGAATGTGTTAGCATCACTACAAGCAAATAAATGTTCTATGTCTTGATCAAAGCTAAATATGCAAGAAAAATGTGCAGCCTAAGCTTGACACATGTTGACACATAAGGTTCTCCTCATCAGGAGCAAGGAGAAAGCATTTCCTACACATAACATTTTTTACTCTGCATATCTTCTGGTTTTCAACAAACCAAATACAAATCAGGACCAAACTCAAAACCGCAGTCAAAGAGCCGATGTTCATAATAGTCTTTTGTTCCAAAGATGCTCATGTCTGAATGACTCTGAGAATTTATCACATTCCTACATTCACACATCACAGACTATTTTAGTATCATAGCCACACGAAACCATTAAAAGTGCAAAATCTATGTGGAAGGAGTTAATGGCTGCCGAACAAACAAACGGCATATGCGGACACATTTTTCAATGGATGTGTGAAATGGAGTGTGGGCGTGACTTTCATGTTAATAGAAGCTGACTTTATGCAGCAGTTACTACGTGTTGATCGGCAAGAGGAAACCTTTTTAGGGCTGGACAATTCTGCTTTGCGCTCTCCAACATTTGTGGAGGCTCTCAGGTGTAGGAGTCCAGTCATTGAGGCCAAACTTGATCCGGGTATTTCACAGGATTGGCTCCAGAACCATCCGCAGTTAGAGTTGTATCCGGTCACCCTGAGGACAGATGAACTCTGGAAAAGCAAGTCCTTGTTTTCTTGCCGAGAGCACTCATTACAAGAGTTTAAGGAGCTTCCCACAAGCAAGCACAACTCTTTGACCTCAGTTGGGAGTGAATGGAGAGAATGGAGAGGAAGAAAAGCCTGGGCCAAACCACACAGCCGGCTTCAAACCTCACCGATGAGTACCATCCTCGTGAGTGTCAACTTGGGTCACAGTTGTATGTTTTTTTGTGTCGTATTTTCTCTCTCTCTCTCTCTCTCTTTCTCTCTCTTTCTCTCTCTCTCTCTCTCTCTCTCTCTTTCTCTCTAACAAACCGGCCTTCATTACACGTTGAACCAACACAGCTGCTGTGGAGCATGATGTTGTCTTGCGGTACTTTACAAACCACGTGGAACCAAAGGGGAGAAAAAGAATAGTATTCATAAATAAATATAGACCCCAGAGATGAAGAAATGTCTGTAATTCTCTCCGTATTTGTTTTAGGAGTCACACGACAGGGCCTTCGCTCGCTCTTGTCCACATGGTCTTAGCTTTTAACGAAATGTCAGAGAGTAAAACTCCTGTTGGAAACCTCATCAAAAAGATGGGTTATTTTTGTATCTCTGTGGAGCTCGATCTAGCTCCTTATGTTTCAGTTAAACTTTAAACATATTCTGTATCACTTATATCTGACCTCTTCAGAGGCTGATGTTAAAAAGGCGCTTTGTCAAGTGGACACCAAACATTAAAGGGAGAAATAAACAGGCCTGCTTCTTATTTTACACACAGAACTTCCATGAACGAAATACATTTTTCAGTAAAAATGGAAGAAATTTAATAAATACAGTTACTGATGAGTTTAAAATCAAATAATAGTCTATTACATGCTCTAAACATTTTGTCCAAAGCTACCTCCTCAGGTTGCTGACTCTTCAGAAAAAAAATCATTTATCTTCCATATTCATGAAGCAATATCTGCTCTGTGAAATTGATGTAAAACACAATAACAATTCAAACCTTTTAAATAATTGATTCACAGCCATTAACCTTCACAGTGAATGAATAACTCACTCACACAACAGAAGCACGGTGAGAAGTTTGGTGCGAAAGGAAAGACTTTGCTCCTCTTCTTTGTGTATAGTTGAACTTTTGTTGAGTCATTGCTGATAACCACGCTGAGGACTCACACATTTCCTGTTACATTACAGTTGGGTTGATAGTACATGGCCTCATCTGGTTCCTGTTTTGAATCCCACTCAGGGCCCTTGTGTGGGGTTTGCATGGTCTCCCCGGTGCATGCGCAGGGAGGAAGGATCCCTTCCTGGGTGCCTGGGCATCCTCCCACTGTCTAAAAACGTACATTTTTGGTTTATTGGTGATTGTAAATTTGCCTCAGGAGTGAGCATGTATGGCTGTCTCCTAAGTCTATTGACCCTGCCTCCCAGCCCAAGTTGCAAGGGATAGGCTCCAGCACCCTTGACCTTTAACTACATCAAGTGAGTTTAGAAATGAATGAGTGAGATTCTGGCTCTTAATGCATTCTCAGTTTAAGGGAATTAGAAGGGGGGACTGCTTCTTATGTCCCTCTTAACTAATAAACTGTCCTTGAGGGAAGTCCCCGTAAGGCCTCTTACCGCATGTTTTTATTCTTATTTTGTCTGAATGTGATGGATTTAATCAAATGCTTTATGAGTGAAATGATGTATTCACACAGTATTGGCTTATTTCTTGAACAATATTAAAAGTATTTCAAATGAAAACATAAACCCTTTAAAAACAATCCAGGTATGAAATGCATTAAAGTTAAAAATTTCAACAACCTTAGTGCCACAACAGAGTGATTACAAGAAGACCAAAAATGCTATTGCCTGAGTACCCAGTCAGATGTGTAGAAATCAATTTTGAGAAGTCTTTAAACCCCTCATACTGATGCGGCACCTTCAAGTGTGTCTATTACGCCTCATCACCCTCAGCGTTTTTTCCAATCAGCAATCAGCAGCAGAGACGCGACACAATCACTAAACCAGGTGTCCCAGATGCAGCCAG
Organism: Menidia beryllina; assembly: GCA_013363375.1. NCBI lineage: Eukaryota > Metazoa > Chordata > Actinopteri > Atheriniformes > Atherinopsidae > Menidia > Menidia beryllina. The sequence goes on along the minus strand of JABUIW010000019.1, from coordinate 2,857,738 downwards.
TGTGCCTGAAAAAGAATGTGTGGGATTTAAAACAAGGCCCAATAAATAAAAAAGAAGAGTCATATGGTACAGCAGGCTCAGTATGACAAGTAATGCTGCACATACATAATCTAAACTTTCTACAGGAAGTTGGTGGAGAACCACACACTCACTGTTTAAAGTTGTGTTTGTGATTATTTCTGTCTTTAGCCTTTTGATAAGAAACCCAAGTCATTCATTTTAAACTTTGTATTTGGATCATAGAGTATGGACTATGCTGAACAAATCCAAACTAATAATATTAATATCAATAATAATGATAATAATAATAATGATGATTATGATACACTGTGCAATCACGTGACAATTTTAGTTTAGATTCTGAACCTAAAGTGGAAAGGCTTTTCCAACACTCTTTGTTGACTTGAAGTTCATAAATAAGTTGAATTCTTATAGTTAACTTTTCTTCCATTTTGCATTACTTTTATCATTTAAGTATTAAGGCCTGATTCATGCATTTACCTCCAAATGTTGAGATGAGCCTGGCACTTCAATCCTTTAAAGCATTCATTGCGATTTTTAAGACTGACTCCAAATACATTGTCGTTCAAATTCATTTTTCAGTTTCAGCTGTCATTGACATATTATGGTTCATCATAAGTGAACTGAACTATCGTAACTGAATGATTGTGAAATTCCTCTTTTTTTGTTCAATAATAAAAAATTATTGTATTTGAACAGATCCATGGAGGCTCCTCAGCCGATGTGAGTCTAAAAAAAAATCAGGAAAAAACATAATTAAAAAAAGAAGTTTACGCAGAATTTTTAGATTTCAAATCTAAATCAGTATTTGTTCTGTCAAGCTGCCTGGTAGCCCCTCCTCCTTTCCCATCAGCAGGGAGGCACCAGGTGAAACAAATCTCCCAGCAATTTGGGCGTGCCAGGTAAGCCTGAAGGAGAAGACCAAGAACTGCTCTTTTTGGAGCAGTTTAAGCTCAGTGTGATTGTGCAAAGAAGTCCTTCTACTCAAAACTCAAAAAGACAACCGGTAAGAAGAATGGGCTGTGGTTGGACTGCTGTGGGTTATTTGTGGAAAAAATCTTTATGTTGATATGTGAAAAATTGATTTAAAAAAGGATGGTTTAATAGCTGCATTTGTGTAGAAGCACATTTTGCTTTCTTAACTTGTATAAGATAACTTTAAAAGCTTTAAAACTGTAGAAATTAAAAACTATAATTTGCTAAAATATTTAATTTAGCTAAAAACATAATATTTAATCTATTATTTTGCTAAACAACTGTTCAAATTTTGGCTAAAATACAAGATTAACTTGGTTAAAAATTATAAATACATGAGTTGAAAATATCAGTTGATTTGTTTGGGTGTAATCTTAAGATAAAAACATGTATGACTAAAATTAATTTAATGTTTATTATAAGATCTTTTGGTTAAAAAATACTGTTAAAGACAAAGTAAAAATATTGGTTAAAACATTATTTAAAAACATGTAAAAATAATTTGGCAATAAAAAATATTGATTTAATTTATTTGGCCAAAATCTATCAACTTAATTTGGCTAAAAAATAAGTTTAAATTGATGTTTAAAAGAGATATATTTTGTTAGAACATGGTGGGAAATATTTTATTTAAAAAGGGCTGAAATGCTTAAATTAATGTGTGATTTTGGATAATCTGAAATGATTAATTGATTTTGTGTGACCTTCTTTTTTTGAGGTTTTTCACCTGCTGACCGCCAACTTTCAATGAATAAAAATAATGAAAGACAATGAAATGGCTGTTCACTGAGTGAAATCCAGTTGGAATAAGGAGGACTATCCCTTTCAAGTGGGGAACTGCACAAAAACAAATCACAAATACTTGACAGTATTACAGCCCTTTAAAGTGTTATATTCTCTTCTAAACTTTCAAAATGTATTGAGAATCACAGCCTGTGAGCCATGCCCCGCCTGGAGAGGTTGAATTTATATTTCCACACAGCTTAGACCATCTATCATGACACAAGACGCCTCTCCAAATAACCAGTGTCAAACTCACTAGCATCATCGGCTCTTCTCTGCCATTCTCCAGGGTCATTTTTCTACTTGGACAGAGTCACACTAATTCAGTCATGTAATGAACAAAGCATGCGACTAAAACTAATTTCTCCTACCACATCAGACATCGGCCAAACTCCAAACAGTCTCATGCAAGTAATAGAATTAAGTTTTGTCTCACAGACAAACAAGTCGACCTTTAGACAGTGTAACTTAATGATAAAGTAACACTCTAATGTCAGTCTGATTGAACCCAAACACCTAAAGATTAAAGTCTATAAGATTTAGGCAAATCTGATTAGTTGTGTAACACGCACACAAAATCGAAACCATAAGAAACTGCCACAACCTGGACAACTTGTTGAATAGAAAGATCTCTCTCAAGATGTGTAGTTTTGCTCAGAGTGCTTATTTACTCTGATCTGTGATGCCCATCATCAAGTTTGAACCGCCTGATCTCTTGAGATCAACATGTTTTGTCACCTCTACCTGCAAGAAGTCTCACAAATGCAATGTATTGGTATTTGAGCGATAAATGTAGTTATGATTTGTTTGTCTTTTCCCCAAGGTGAATCTATTTTTGAGTATATAATGTGAATGACCGAAAATGTTACCATAGTTAAGAGATGGTGCAGAGGATAAAATGACTTATTTGAACACACTGAAAAGGCTGCAATGTACACAAAAAAAGAAGCGAAAAATGTGAAAAAACGTCTTTCATTCTGAGACTTTGTTTGATGGAAATCTTCTGCTATCTCAGCCTGCAACAAAAGGACTGAGTCAGCCTCTTCTTGCTCAGTTGTACGCAGCCCCAACTTGAAGGCAATGGTTCACGCTATACTGGAATCTGTCTAATCCGCTCTTTGAAAGGCTTGTTGATGGAGACTTGAAACATGCCCATGTGTCCTTTGTTCATGTAGACAGATGCAACCAGTTATCACATCCAAAGCGTTAGCAACTTGTGGAGCTCGTGAGAGAAACTGCTTGTGAAAGTGGTGAAAATGGCGTTTTGACAATATGGTCACATTTTGTCAAAAGAATGTGTTTTATATGGCTTTTGTAAACAGGACCATCAACAAAATTGCACCCATGAAATGGCGGTTACATTGTAAAAGCAAATGTTTTAGACTTAACCATGACTGCTGTGATAATGTGCTGTTGACAGAAGTTATGTTGGCTGTGATCTCACCTTGCACAAAGGCTCGTGAAAATTCTTTGCTTTGGGATTTCTAGAGAACCCTCCCAGTTCTGTGACAAAAAAGTTTAGAACTTCTCATCTGTGGAAACACTCGTGAGTTGTATTTGAACTCATTGTTACTTGTAGATGGAGTGCTTTACAGGACACTGTTATGTGCCTTGTTGAGGAAACCAACAACCAAGAAACTTTTAGGATCATTTCATCAGGATCACCCCTTTTTAGAAATGTGCATTTTGCACAAAAGTTCCAAATATAGTGATGTAGTGTGCAACTCTTGTTTATACTGTGTACTCATTCTACAAACAAAATGTCAAATGACCTCATAAGTCATTGCCTTTTTTCATCTGATGGCAGATCTGCTTAGATTTATCATGGGGTCTCTTGAGGCCCCTTCGTGTCTGTCTAGCTCACAAATAATGATGCAAAGGCGCTTAAGGTACACAAAAGGACACTGAATACCTTTTGTTTTGGATTAAGAGTGCATGTATAACATGCAAGAAAACATATTGTTGTATCACGACTCCGTCCTTCAGAAGAGATATTTATTTCTACACATTTTGAGAAAAAATGTAAAATGAGCCTAGTATATTTTTTGGGATGTCTACTCATGCTATATTTAGACCCTAAATATAGGTCACACATGTTAGCCATAGTTGAAATGAACCTAACTTTTCAGCCTGTAAGAACACAGCAAAAGAAAGAGTGACTTTGGGGGGTTGATTGGATTTGGTGTAACAATGAGTGTCTTTTCAAGGAAACAAACAATACGTCTTTCAGATAAATAAGCACTTATCTTTTCTGCCACTACGACTAACAGCACATAATTGAGTTAATCACAGAGTGCATGTAGCATATGACACAGTATCTGCCTCTGACCCTTTCGGCCAACCATCAACTCGCTGCCTGTCCACTTCTTTTAATAAATTCAAAGATGACTGCATGTTAGCTGACCCCCACAGCAAAAGTGCCATGGAGCAACTCCAGATGTGAACATCCTCCCATATTTTCTCTCCCCTCTCTGTCTCCCACACTCATGTCTCTCCCGCTTCCACCACCACCCTCCCCCATGCAGCTACGAGTTTTCCATCTCCTTTTTTGGTGAAAAAATTTGAAATGGAGGCAAGGAGGAGGACATTTAACCAACACCGGCAGGAGAGTCTATCTGGTGGTTTGCGTATGCGTGCTTCATCAAGGCAATGAAACAGTCGACTCAGCATAAACAACAGAATATGCATACCCATTCAGGGACTTACTCCTAGATATTCACTTTCATTTTATTGTTTGTCCTTAACACACTCAAATAACCAACACATGGAGACACGTTCACTTTAAACTCTTGTTACACATGCACACTTTCTCTCACCCTTTCTCACACACTTCTATGTTTTTTTACTGTGGAGTTACACACAGTCATTTCCCCTCAAGAAATCTTAAACATCCTAAAGGGTTGTTCTTTGGTCTACATCATTAACACCAGAGGACAGTAAACCACGGTAATAGATGTTTAACTCAAGGACTGTAAAAGGTTCTCAGCAAAGATCAGTGACAATTTATTTAATGAGGCCTCAGAATAAAAAATAACAATTCAGCCACACCAGTCATCTGATTTACAGTAAATTCATATGGTTATCTTAACTGTGTATATTCCATCTTAAATGTATATCTGCCAACTCTGACTCACCAGCATCAAAGCTCTGATTTTCTAATCATCATAAGTATTTTCAATATCATTTTGTGAACATACATGACAACAAAAGACACAACATGAACAGCATTAACAAAAACAAATGGCAAATCAGGGCAGGTGAAAACATGCTTATTTTTGCGATAAACAACAATAATGTATTTATTGCAGCTTCTTCTGGGTTATTAACTGTGGCTCTTTGTGCACTGATGATAAAGATAGACAACAGTTAGAAAATAAAGAACAAGACTAAACTTTATGAAAAGTGTCATTGCAAAGTTCAAAAGAGTCCAATACATGTAAAAAAAACAAAAAAACAAAGTGGTCTGCATCTTGTGCCATGTTTTTGTTTGTATGTGCACAATACATGTTAGAACAAAATATCTTTCTAAAAGTGCAAATTAACTGTACTGACAACCAAAAAACTAATAGCAGTAAGTCTGGGTTTCTTCGCAATTTCGGTTTTACAGTTTAATTTATGAAAGTCAATCTAAATTTTGACATTTTTTCACAAAGGCATCCCACCTCCTTCTATATCATATAATTTCATACAGTAACTTGTCCAAGAAGCATTGAATAAGACAGGTTATAGAAAGATAATTGACATCTTATGAAAAGCAACATTCAAAATGCATAAAACTGCAGTTGTAAGAGCATTAAAACAGTAACTCCACCTTACATATAAAATACGCCCCGTTTATATACTATACTGTATCAGTGTTTTTTGTCTTCTCCTTCAGAGCCTGACTTTTACCTGAATTGACATTTTATTTGTATGTTAAAATAAAAGAAAAAATGAAAAAATCTTTGGCAAAGGAACAAGCATTTTGAGTTTTTTTATGTACAAAACACAGTACATACAAATCATGTTGTTAATAAAGCACTCCACCAATGATATCTTTGACTGTCTAGTTAAGGAGAAAAATCTTTGTGGCTACTCCTGCAAACTGCGCAGCATCAACATGATTTTGTGCATTACTGTAGTTTCTGGATGAAACAAGACCACTGAGGAGCTGATGCCTTTAGGTGAAAATGATCTGAGGCAGTGTTTGTTAGCTGCCTTTGGTAATGACACTGGGCTCTTAAAAAGCCATTTCAAAGTGTGAGTGGAACGAAGGCTGAGATTCAGGCTCGTTGGTGCTCTATAAGCTGTTGTGGCAGTCACGGCACAGGATCCTCTCACCATCAGGGAAAAAGCCGGCGCCCACGAGGGAGACCGAACACTGGGAGCAGGTGAAACATGGTTGATGCCACTGGCGATCCTCAAATGAGATGTACTTTCCACCTCCAAAACCTGGAACAGAGCATGTTTAGTTTGTGAGTGTGGTGGCTGACTTTGAATTTCTTGTTGTAAATGTTTCAAGAGGGAACCTACAACCTGAATCATTCAGTGAATCCTGCTGGGTTACATAACCACCATATCATAGTATTTTAAACATAAGGCTTTTCTTTGCATCATATTGGTAAATAGTCCCATGCTTTTGGGACAATTGGAACTGTAATCACGAAATGGTAAAAAATGATAGCTTGCACGTATAGAATAAATGAATAATCTATCATTTATGTACCATTTTATCTGTGATGTTAATTTTTTACAATGGCAGTGGATATATTAAATCTAAGAAGCTTTCTTCTCCTTGTTTGTCTTTAGTTTACATTGCAGAGCATGATGCTTGCAATAAACTTCTTGACTGGGATATCTCTTTAAAAGTTAAACAGGAAAAGGCCAAGGAAACATGTTCCAAAACAAGGCATCTACTGTAGACTACTATGGAGACAAATTCACTCACTGTCATTCACCTTCCTGTGACCGCTGCTTTTCTCTCTTTCAATATGTATTTTTCTGTGTGCTACAAATCATGTAAATACTAATGGCCCTCAGACTAAAATACCCCATCCAAAGAGTGAGGAGCTACACTCCTTTGTCCCGTGGCAGGTGGAACAAAGTCTATTCCTTTCTCCACTATATATCTGACATTATAATCACTAAAGTAAACGGTAAGGTCTGATTGGGATCTACATGACCTCCTCCTGAAACCTGCAGAAATAACACAGGCACTGAAAGGGATGAGACGGCTGAGATCCGAAGAGCAGAAATGTAAACAAAAATGTCCATTTCTGCAGAGTTGGTTTCAATAATATTGTCACTCTTTAATAACAATTTGAGCCTGTTAGTTGCTGCGTCTGGCTGACTTGTGAATACTAGACTGTGGCTGTTTAACAGATGGCCAACGCGTTCTGGATCAATTTAAGCACAAATGGAAACTTCATATCCTGTTTAATTCACAATGATTTTCATGGCCTTAAAGACAAAGTAGCACACATTCACAAATCATCTTAACAGTATTGTATACAATGAAGTCATCTTGCCTGTGATTGGTTTGCTGCAGGCCTCACACTTTTTGGCGTAAAGGCTGCCAAAGCATTTAAGGCAATAAGGGCTGTCATCTCTGGAGGTGAAGTGCTGACCCGCCAGCTGTGTCTTACAGCTGGTGCACACAAAACACTCCTTATGCCATGGCTCATCCCGATAGGTCACGCCACCTTTAGCCAAAGCCTAGAAAAAAAATCATCCAGTTCAATTTATTGTGTCCGGAACAGTTGTTGGCATATTTTCATATTTTCTAAGCATAATATGATCATTTTCACTATTTGGTGACTTGACAATCTAACTGACCTTTTTACAGCGTGTGCACCGCGGGGCAAACTTCTCCTCGTAGCAGGGCACACAGTAGTGCTCATCCTTGTCAGGAATAAAGGACTTTGAGCCAATCGGCTGTTCGCAGCTATGACAAATGAAGCAGCCCTCGTGCCATGTGGAGCCGGCATACTCTAATTTCCTCGTGCCTGCAGAAGAAGAGAGAAATGAAAGAGGTCAGAGAAAAGATGGTGAAAATATTACAAGTTTTAATCAGATTGTTTTGGTATTCTTTACTGAACTAGGAATAAAATACTTAAACTGATCTTTTTGTTTCACAAAAATGTAGATATTAATACCACGAGCCAGGCACTTTTTCCCCCCCAACTGCTGGAAAATGGTGGTTCTTCAAAGAAACGGGGTAATGCCATTTTCCCCTTCAGTGGCACAAAGCACACCATCATCCTATATAGTCCTTGGCTGTTGATTTTATAATACTGGTTGGTTTATCATGCAGTGGTTTGTGAGGGGCTGACATTTCTGCAGATTTCTTGCATCTAACTGCTTCAGGCTGTGTGCTGTTACCCTGCCTCATCAAAACAATACAATGACATGTAAGGACCAGTTTGCCCTGGGATAGACATCGTTAGCTTTTTACTGTATTCATGTGCCATTGTCAAAACTAATAAAAGCGAACGAGCTGCAATGTAAAATGAAGTTTTCTGTTAGAGTAATGAGGAGCGGCTGCACAAAGGTGTGGTTGTTTGTCTGGCCGTTTGATGGACTAGTGACCTGTCCAGGGTGTGCCCTGCATCTGCCCGCATATGACCACTCCAGTGCCCCCTGTGACTACCTCGAATGAGTGGGTATATAAAATATAAAATATATGGATAGACGGAAAGAGGACGGGGATGTGCAGTTTCACAAGCATTCCAAAAGGTTTAAAGAGTTTTGGTTGGGTGCCAAGAAAGCAGGATCTCTTTCCATAAAAAGGGGCTTAATTGCATCACAGTCATCAAGCATTGAATTCATCTATAAGTTTCAGTACCTCAGTATTTGATAGCAAATGCTGGTTTTACTCTTGAACACAAATTCTAAATGTTTTCTGCATGTGGCATAATTTCGGTTTTAACAATACTTTTTGATCCACTTGTCCCCTTATAAAATAGTTTTAAAATAATACTTAATAAAGATGTCTGAAATGAAGAGTAACAAAAAAATAAGAGCTGCCTGTATCAAATCATTGTCCAGCCGGATAAACAGCAGCAGGATAGACTGCCTGAACCACAGCAGCATTGTCTGTATGTGCACGAAAATCAAACATCTGGCAGACCATTCTTGACAATGAGGAAGTTTTATCCATGTTATCGTCGCAATCTGAAAAACTAAAATAGCTCCTGGGGATTATGCTTTCATAGCATCAGTGAGAAGTTGCTTTGTCTTTTGTATAAGCCACACAAACTTGAGAGCTAAATTTCCAGATATAGTGTAAAGATAAGTGTGTCTGTGGGAGTATGTTTGTGCTTTCAAAGGACTCACTGACGTTTATAAATTCTGTGTTATTAGGATGTCAGTTTTGTTGATTAATCATGGATCAGAACCCTAAGTTTTTCTCCATACTAAACAATATATAGCCAGTGAGATTTTTCTAGTATGACAACAGTTTTTGTATTCACACACAAAAAATAAGCCATAAACTCAACCTCACATGTTGGATTATCATGAGTGCTCTAAAAATAAAAAGTCTGATCTTGCACCCTTCTTGGAATCATTATGGAGGTTGTTGGAGCTGCTGCAGGGGTCCTGGATAACCGAATTGCTTATCTTTTGCTCTCATCAACTCTGCTGGCAGACTGCCAGCTTTGGGGATTCAGTTTACAGACAACAAATCAAGCAGAAGGGTAATTACTCTGTCACATTCGCCCCTGGCTGTAGTTCAGCTGAAGACCCTCAATTTAACTTTTTTTCTTAAACTTTTCCTGTCTGGCTTTCGCTTACCTCATTTCCATCCGTCCATCCTTCCTAGTTTTGACCACGTCATAAATATCCATAGTGATTTGCCTTTTATCATTTTAATTTGTATACTATATGGCAATAAAACTTTAGTACAATGAGACTAAGGCTTTAAGGATGACAAGGGTGCCATTATGTATAACACCATTAGAAATACTGTGCACAACTTACTCACAACTTTACTATTTTAGTTAAATGATGGAAGTATCCCATAGTGGAAACAGTACAAACAGATATTATTCTTCTCTGCTCTACATTAAGAATAAACTTTAAAAAACTTTTTTTAAAAGGTTACTCCATAATTCTGTTTACACATGGAGGAGACATCTTGCAAATCTCAAGATCAGAGTGCCTGCTCATGAAGGCCTCGCAGCAACCTCTCTGCATTTACCTGGCATGACAATCTTGTCACAGGCTACACACTTGGAGGAGAATTCATTACAGTAGCAGTCATTGCAGAGCAGTGCATCATCCTGGCTGGTGAATGGTTCGTCTGCCAGTGAGCGATCGCAACGGAAACAGCGGAAGCAGTGCTCGTGGTAATGCCTGTCCTCGTAGAACAGCTCCTGGCAGCAGGACAAGAAGAGTCAACAAGGACACACAGAGATAAAGTCACACTAACTCTGCTGTGCTTTGTCCACATTTCTAAACTGAATGGGACAACGTAGGACGGACAGGAAGACTAAATGGTAACATAGCCCTGTTTACAAAAGGAGTAGACAGGACTGTTGGATCTGTCGGGTCAAACTGACTTTAGCATGTCTGCATACATAGTAACAAGTGAGTTACACAAAACACACTTATGTGCTTGTTTCTGATTTTCAATGTCTCCCAAGCATGGCGATGATTTGACAGTCTATAGGGCGCTGAGCCATGAAATCGCTGGGTTTATTTACTGTTCAACACACATAAGACTGCTGATAACTCACTGCCCTCCATATCCAAACAAACTAGCAGGCCCTGGAGCATGCCTGCCTCTCCTAATTCTAAAACAGCATTGGTTTTAAATGATTCACTTATCGTAGCGTTATCCAATAAGGAATGATTGACTTTTAACTTGATTGTGGCAAAGAGGGAGACGTTCCCTCATCTTGCATTTTTATAGTTTTAGACAAAATAAGTCTGTTGGCTTATGTGGACTTAGAGGAAATTGCCTGTATAATTGCACGTTAAATTAGCCTTTACAGTGTTTTGTCACACAAAATATATAGCACATGGCTCATTTACTACGAATTATGCACCATTAATATGACATAACTTCTGTTTTAGCAATTCAAAGCCACATCAAAACACAATAAAAAAA